>CM060965.1:70334286-70439286 GCA_030765045.1 Tenodera sinensis | reverse complement strand
ATACATATTACAAAATATCTACTAAAAACTACAAAATGTATAATTACAGGATAAAATAGAATAAAATATAAAAATAGCTCATCTACATACAAAGTTTTCTATATAATCCTTCAGTCAGGATTATGAGATCCCAGTTCATCTTCCATATACTCATTAATTGAATAATAAGCTTTGCTGACAAATAAATTTTTTACATATCGTTTGAAGGTATTTATATTTTCCATTTCTCTAAAACTGTGTGGTAATTTATATATATTTTGATCCCCATATACTGTGGACTCCTTTCAAAACATTGCTAGTCTGTGTGCGGGGTATTTTATGTCTTTCTTCCCTCTCGTGTTGTATTCATGTTGATGCTGTTTGTTTAGGAAGCTGTCATAATTATTGTGAACATATATTACTATGTTATACATGTACAGACAGGGTTGGGTCAGGATTTTTAGTGTTTTGAACAGTGGCCTGCAAGAAACTCTGAAGCTTGAGTGGGTCATTATTCGTATTATTTTCTTTTAGATTCGAAAAATTCTATCCCATCCCATTGCGTTTCCCCATGTAGTTATCCCATATGAAAGTATTGAGTGAAAATAACTGTAGTATATAATAGTAGGTTCTAAATACAAGGGTATTTAAGTGCATTAATATTTAGATAGGAAAGCACATACACGAAGTTACACAAAATGGCAAACTTGATAAGGACAATAAATGAGAAATACATGGTTGCACATTTTGTTGAAAAGAGCCAAATAGTATTGTACCTGGATACCAGATAATTATAGATTGGTCATATTATAATTTTGTAAGTATAAATGAGTAATATGAATTTGCATTCAACAGCCGATACCATTTGGATGACGAGCAGAAATATGCTGGTTTTGTACCAGGACTGCTGAGCAGTAGATTGAGGGAAGCGCTTGGAGTACCAAATCATCATCTACCTAAGCACATTTATAGAATGCGACTTTTGGGTTATCCTCCAGGCTGGATGGAAGAAGCAAAGATCTCACATTCTGGGCTTACTCTTTATGATTCACAAGGAAAAGGTGAGTATTAATATAAGCTGTATTTAATTGCATGTTATCCTCTTCAGCGGTACAGATATAGCTAAAATCACATCTATTCTGGCCCACACCAAACACCATTAAACACAAAGCAACTGAGGTTATAAAACAGATGCTGAAAGATGGCTATTGAAATCTCAGATATGCATTACCTTCACCTGCTGTGCTGGGTACAGGGGTCTGATAGTTCCATATGAATGACTATCGATGCAAGGAAGATAAATTCACCAATACAACTTATCAGTTTAGGCCACAGGGAGTAGACACAGTTATGCCAAATTTCAGAAGAGATATTTTTCAAAACTTAATCCAGTATAGCCATATTGGCAAATCCCACCAGATAAATCCATCAGAAAATATACTGGATTAAATATATTAAGGTTAAGTAATACTGGATTAAATTTGCTGGGAAAATTTACCAATTCAAAAGTGTGGATTTAGCCAAAGTGCACTGCTCCGAGCTACTCACAGCTTCTTTGATGACACAATAGAAAATTTCACATTGCAGTATATTGATGACTTTCTGATCTATGACAATAATTTTGACAATCACATAGAAAATACTTGAACTACAATTTCTCAAAATTCCATTAGAGGCATGACAATTAACATGGCTAAATCACAATTCTTAACTAAGGAAATAGTGTTCTTAAGAGTATACTTTAGCAGAAGCAGGAATGGCTTCAAATGCTAAACATAATAAAGCAATATAGGCAATGCCTCCACCAAAAAATGTCAAGCAACGTAAAAGATTTATAGATATGCTCCAGTATGAGAGCAGATTCATAGTGAATTATGTTACAGAGTTAAGTCCTCATAGGGAACTGCTTAAGAAATATCTAAGATGGAAGTGGACTGATGAACACGAACAGCCCTTCAAAATATAAAGGACTTATTAAAAACACTATACTTTTAGAGAGACCCACACCTGACATGTCCTATTACATCTATGCTGACGTCAGTATGTGGGCATATGCAAATGTACCTATGCAATGAGATTCAGAGGGAAATAGTCACGTAACTGTAACAGCATCTTGATCCTTATGTAAAATAGAATCCATCACGTGCATCAAGGAGCAAGAAATTGAAGCTATGTGAATTGCATTGCAAAAATTTAGGCAATACGTTGGCAATGCCAAAATTATCATCTATACCGACCACATCTACTTATCCTTCATTAAGAAATGCAAGCTCACAAATTCAAAAATATTCTACAGACATGAAATTACGTTCTATGATATCAAAATTAAACACGTACCTGGTAAAATAGATAATTTCAGCAAGATGCTATCTAACAAATTTAAAAGCATCACAATGCTATAACAAGATGATTTAACCTTACAAAGGGTTATTTAAGGTAGCATCAGAGCTAGAACACATCCCCAAGGGTACCATAGCCAAGCATGAAAGTAGCTTGTACAAATTACCAGGTACCTTAAAAGAAATGGAAGATTATTGTACCAAAAGAATTGGAAAAGGAGGTACAATATTACTCCTCTTTTACACTTTTCAGGGGACTAGAAGAAAAGTGGTGTAAAATGGGGGAAAGTGTAAATTGGGGGAAATGGGCAACAACTCAACAATTTTGTAATATGTAATGGTTATAAAAATGTTGACTGAAATGTATTGCACTTTGTAAAACATTTACCTTTTCACTGCTTATTCAGATAGTAACATGGCACATAGGTACCATTAACGAGTAACCAGTTTTATTATTTTGCTACTGATGAAAGGGTATGATTTATTATATTTACACACACTACACATTAAAAATTTTGCATTTTTTCAGTAGGAGAACCAAAAGGTTTATTTTTTGCAATAATCTTAGGAAACTTAACTGTTGAACATGGATCACTTTATTTATTTAACTATTATACAGTTAAATCAAGAACACCTAACTCTTCTTGAAGTTGTCCAAAATTGATTTTCATTTTGATCTTTTTGATCTAATTTCCTCTATTTGGTTTTCAAGTTCATAAAGTTTTTCACAGTTTTTTTCACCCCCTTCTACCGATGAAAGATATTTTTGCAGCACTTCCAAAGCTGCACTCGCTTCAGCACTTGTTGGCACCACACTGTCGTTTTCATCTTCATCATTGCTGTCTGAGTCCACTGCAGTATACTGATTAACAAAATCTTCCAAGGACTTCTCCTCGGTGGTTACCAGTCATTCATCAACTGCCATGAAGTCCTCAACACTATAGCCTGGCTGCAAAGCATCCCATGTGGTCAAAAGGGAGTTGTTATCTTCTTCAGGCTGCACATGTTCTGTTTTGAAGAACTCTCCTTTATGAAAGCAGTTGACAATTGCAGATTGCATGTCTTTCCATGCTTTTGCAATGCGGTGAAGGGTATCAAACACCAAAATTCTGAGGGCAGAAAGGTCTTTACCAGCATCTATTGCATTCAGTATGTGCTGCATCACATTCTTTCTGTTGGCTGATTTGAAGGAATGAATAATTCCTAGACCTAGGGGTTGCATTTTACTGGTGCAGCTTGCTGGCAGGAACTCCAACTGCACATTTCTCAAATGTACGTCAACAGGATGAGCAGGACAGCGGTCAATGAAGAGTAGAATCTTCCTGTTCTGTGCACCCATTCTGGCATCAAGTGCAGAAAGCTGCTTCCGGAATATATTGGAGGTCATCCACGCCTTCTTATTGGCATCATATTGGTGCAGTTTTTGCAATTATTAACGACGTTGTGTCTTTGTGCTAATGAGATCTTTGTGATCTCAGGGCTTGGTAACGGATGGAATGAAAAATCACACAATGTTTCTTCACCACAATGTATTATTTTATTAACACTTCATCGATACTTTACATTAAGTAATTCCTCTCAGCACCATTCTAAATGATTTAAAACGCTTCCACCTTCTCATTTAGTGGAACCAATGCTTGATGAAAGTCTGGTGAAAATTCTATGTTCACACTACCTAAATATGTCCTTTCACTCCGGTTATACACACGCGAGTGAACAGTTTATGGCGTTCTCACGTGACACTGCCCATCTCGTACACATCCGCACATGCGTCCATCAAATAGTTCTTTCTTGTTAGGGAAGCGATCCCTAACCATCCTCCCTTACTTTTATTATCAAACACATATAATTTTAATATTTATACATATATATTAAAATCAAATATGGAAATATTTATGACGTCTTTAAACTAACTTAGTTGTTTATAACAATGAACATTTGCAACACGTTTTCGTCATTTGATCAGTTCATACCAACATCAAAAAACAAATTACACTTTTAACAAACATTCACATGAACGATTTTCTTTTGGGGCCTTCTAATATTCTGTCTCAATATGATGTGGGCAGGGAATGGACATTTTTGAAGCAGCGTGGTTTTCTTGATTTACCAATTAAAAATGGTTGAAGCCTTTCAGAGCCATCTGCATTGGCTCCCAACATAACAGTAAGCCTCAATTTGCTATGCTTACTGCCATGACATTTGTCTCCTTTAAATGCCAGTGTCTTGTTGGGCAGAATGTTAAAAAACCACCCAGTTTCATCTACGTTGAATACGTCCTAGGATCATAATTCTTTAACAGCTCTGGAAGCTTTCCATCGATCCACTGCTCAACACTATCGTCACAGATTGAAGCAGACTCGCCACACACAGTTTTGTATGTTATATTGTAACGTTTCCTGAAGCGGTCCAACCACCCATTTGATGCAGTAAAATCGTCTATTCCCAGCATAGTTGCCACAGGAAGTGCCTTCTCCTGTAACAGCACTCTACTGATTGGAATATTTGCTGCTCTTGTCGTTTCGAACCAGCTTCTCACTATTTCCTCGAGTTTGTTGTATTCTGAGTAACTAACGTACTTCCTCTTTGCATGAGCTCCACACTCTGAAGCGCTTGCTGATGTAGAATGTCTGTTTCTTATTATAGTGTTCAATGTTGAGACACATTCAACTCCCGTGCTAGTCCAACACGTGTTCCACAAAAGGAGCCAGCTTTTTCCAGAATTTTAATTTTTTCTTCATTGGAAAATGACTTCCTCTCCCTTTTCTTCTCCATTTCTGTGACTGAAAGAACAGGACTTGGAATTGAATTGCAATTGATAACATAAGATAGCACAAACATTGGCATCTCCAGCATTACCACACCCACGGATATCAAGTAACTATGGCTGACAGTCAAGACTAAGGTTCTTGAATGTCATGACTTGGTCATGATCAACGATCGTATGGTCTAACGCCATATTGCTTTGTGTTAGAACTTTATGGGACATGGTGTAATCAGTGGGAAATTAAAATTTCACAAACGTAAATGCCGGGATTCTAATACATTGTGAGTATAAGAAGATTGAAGGGACCTTATTGTTGTAAACGGTGGGGACGTAAAAGCAAGGTAATACTGTAATCATATCCTTTCATAAAAATTTAGCTCACCCAGGATGCGAGAGAACTGCTACTTCAATTAAAGAGCAGTTATATATCAACTGGATTGACAAAAAGGGTAGAAAATTCGTTGCAACTTGCGAACTTTGCTAAAAAGCAAAAGCTATAAATATTAAGTATGATTTTGAACCACAGGCTATAATAAGGGATGAGAAGAAAACATTAGTTGCAATAGACGTGCATGAAGATATGTTTGCAAAGCAAACTACCACAATTATGAAGGAAAATGACATCAAGATATACAATTCATCTGCTTTTTATCCACATATGAAAGAGTTCTGCGGAATCTTGGATTTTATTTTTTTGTCCTGTGTCATGCAAATCACTGAGGTTGGTACAAACACTGTAAAACAAGAGAAGAGTTCATAAATCACTCCATAAACTCTACTGCAGGATTCTCACTACAAATTGATGACAGGAAGGCCACCTGAATCGCTGATACTAAATGTTTTAACCACAACTGAGCAAAATTCAGGAAAATTAAGTAAGAGGAAAAGTGTGCTTGAACCATGCAACAGAATTAAACAGAAGGCTGAGAAAAGAATAGAGAGACTTAAGAAGAATGATAAAATGGAATTCAAAAATAGGACAAGAGGTACCTATAAAAAGTCTTTGCATATCAGACGCACAGAGAAAGATGTACTGGGGGATGAACCTGTTGTATAGAGAATCATTCAAAATTACAAACCAATTTGGCAATCACACCTTTTAACTTAAAGAAGAAAGAAAGAAATTTGGAAGATATCGTAAGTTAATAATCAAAGACTAGACACACACTTAGCTGACACTGCATAACAAACTAATTATTAAAAAAATCTAATGTATATATGTGGTGCTGTTTTTATTTGAGAGTGGCTTCTTGTTTGAGCGATGTGGCTCTTATTTCCCTCAGGGCGTGGTAACGGATGGAATGAACATACACTCGGGTTTAACTTTAGTCAAACATTTTATTTGCACCTTCTTGTTCACAATTTTTAAATCGTATCACAGTAGAAAGTCTTATTTTAGCGGATCAACTTCCCTAGCATCGCCGAAATTTAATTAAAGGTCTCTAAACACTTAGTAAATTCACTTTTACTATTTCATGACGCGTACACATAAAAATGCGTCCATCCATGCCGAATACGGAGACGCTAGTGTCCAGTTTTTTTGGCATCGTTTTGACGTGACATCGCCTTTTTCATATTCATCCGCGCATGTGTCCATCAAATAGTTCTTTCTCGTTAGGGAAGCAATCTCTAATCATCCTCCCCTACTTTTATTATGGAACACAAACAATTCTAATATTTATACACATATATTAAAATCAAATATGGAAAGATTTATGACGTCTTTATGCAAACTTAGTTGTTTGTAACAATGAACCTTATCAACATGGTTTCGTCATTTAATTACCTCATACCAACATCAAAAAACGAATTACACTTTTAACAAACATTTACATGAACGATTTTCTTTTAGGGTCTTCTAATATTCTGTCTCATATGTTATGTTTAAACTGCATGTTATTGTGGTTTATGTTAATATATTATCATGCATGGAGAGGCAATCATCAGAATGTATGTAAAAAAATTAATTCTCAAATTTGGAATACATACCTTCTAATGAGAGGCATTTATAATAGTATATTTGAGTATGTTTGTTTGAGTTCATTTGCTTTGTAGCAGACACAAAGTTTAATGGTGGATGGCAGGAGGAGCTAGTTAACACAGCATCCAATCAGAGGCTTGCCACACCTTGTAGTGCTGTATAGTTAAACATACTGTGAGATCACATTTGAATCACGCTGTAAAGCTGATGATGTGCAACAAGAAAAAACATAATCTAATCACGAAGGAGCCGGCTATCAGCCACCGTTAAATTTTATGTGCCATGGCATTTATGTACAATTACAACAATGTAGAAGAAAATTTTCTCTAACCTGGAAGTATCATAGAGTAGTAAAGAAATAATTTATATCAAGAAGAAAATTGAATATTATTGTAATAGCCAGTGTTATATTTAATCGTTGTTGGTCCCATTTATTGCATTCTGTGGTTAAAGTTTGCAATTTGTTCTGTTTATGTAGTGGTTGCTGATCCAGATGAAGAAGAGGGAGAGATTGTTCCAGAAGGTGCAAAAGATAAATATGATACAAGAAAAATAATCAGCTATCCAGGTTTTAATGTACCTTGTAGTCCTGGTACATTTGATGTAAGTCCTTAAATGTTAGAGAATGCATGTTAAGTTTACTTGGCTAAGAGTAGCTATACTTCTAACAATGTATATTGTTGTTAAATATCTGCCTTAGCAGCAGGTGCTGAGAAATTGTTTCTTGTAATTTCTTGCTTTATTTTCTCTTACCCTTCCTCCTTTGGTTTCTTTAAGGTTTACGGTAAATTGCATTTTATAATCTAATAGCTTGTCTGTTTAAAAAGTGACATAATGATCAGTAAGCACAACTGATAAACCTGTTTTTGCCCAGCGTTTTTATTTCAATCTATCTCCTAATTTTATTCATATAAGGAAAAAACGTTACTGCTCTTCTACATGCACTGCAAAGAAATTTATTACTTCCAGATTTGTGAACAAACTTCTAAGCCAGGCATGCAGTAAGCAACAAATGGTAATTCAAATGAAATTATTATATTTCATTGCATAACTATTGCACTTCTTATGCGTTCTTCATAAAGTAAAAACACTTAGTGTGACTGTTATGCAAAGAATAAATTATGTAAGAGTGGCCTGTTAACTTTACTTCAGGAGTAACGGCAAATCTGAGTGTATTAAAGCCTGGCCACATTACGCTGTTTGTAGTTGAAAAGGAGAGGGGAAGGAGGGAAAACAGAAGTGGCCTGATACTGTAATGCAAACACTTACTCCAATAAATGAAAAAACAATTTAAAAGAAAGAAGAATGTAGTTTTGGAGGAGAAATCACGTAAAACATTCAGCAGTCAAGCTGAGAAGCCCCAACCACCTAGCACACACCTCGTGCTCAAGCCCAGCCAATCCCCTGTGAGCGGCCCAGATATAAATACAGCACCTCAAGTCGGCGATTCTGTTGTAACTGAACCTTTGCCAAGAAGACTCAGACCATGCCACCAATGATGTCCACCGCAGGTGTAGACGAAACGTCTGGACCTCTAAACTGCAGCATACCACAGCTTTTAAACCTGGAATACATTTCTAGCATTAATTCTGACTCTGGTCGTGAAAGCTTCCGACTACTCATAACATCTTATGTATTTAAACGAGCAATTCTTGTGTATATATATTCTGCGCAACTTGGAAATGGTTTGATTTCGATCAAATTTTGTATTCAGATAGGGTTTAGCTTATTGTTTATCTATATAGGTGTAATTCCTGAAAAAACATGATTTTACCTGAAGTCATAATTACTCTAAACCTTATTTTGGCCGTAATTTCTCTGTTAATGGGCCAGTTTAAATAAACAAGCCAGGATATTAAAGGTCTCGTCAAGAGCTTTCAGGCTACTAAAGAAAGTGGACTTTGCTATTTTAGTCTATGCGTAACAGTCACAATTAGTCGTAACCTCATTTTGGCCATAATGTCATTGTTAATGGGCCAATTTCAACAAACAAGCCAGGACATTAAAGATATCGTCAAGAGGTTTCAGAAAATCTAAAGAAAGTTTACTTAGCTATATTAGTCTACACATAACAGTTGCAATTAGTTGAAACCTTATTTTGGTCATAATTTCTCGTCACGGAAACAGCTCCAACAATTAGGATGAAAATTTATATTTAACATTTTGCTTTTCAAGTTTATCTAAGTATCTTCTCCCAAAGCAAACACAATTAAAAAAAAAGGAAAAGAAAAGTCGAGTGAAACTCGGTGGCCCAGGTACTTACTGTTTAAAAGGACACCAGTTACACCAGATCTGTGTATGAAGTGGCATATTAAGTATGTTCTTAAAAGCTGGTTGCAATTTTGAGTTTATGGTTTAATTAAAGGTGATGATGAAGAAATTGTATTCAAATCTAGAATTTTGGATATTGAATTGCATTCATTTTCTGAGATTCTTTTGCATTTGTAACCTCTTATTTAGAAAGGTATGTTAAAGGATATATTCAGTTACTGCCAAGTTCAAGTTCATTGAGCATGTTTTATGTTAGAAAGCCACACCATAGCCTTATTAATACTCAAGGTGAAAATACAATGGGCCATTAGAACATAGTAGAGATCATGTACGGTAACTGTTATAATAGATGGGAGTAGCATTACTCTTAGATACGTTAACAATTTTGAGAAGAGTACAGGAAAAACCTGGTTTTTGCATTATAGTAGTTTAGGTAGTTATACTGTATCTGCTCTAAGGAACGCACTTTGTATTACTCCATGCAATATGTGTACAACATGTGCAGTCAATGTGCAAAAACTGCAGTTCCAGTATGAATAAATATTTATTTCTCATCTCTCACAATTGCATAATACAATTTATTCCCCTCTCTTGGAGTTGCTTACTTTTTAGCACTTCCCCTTATAATTAACATTTCATTTTATATATAATGGGAAAGAGTATTTTCACTTTTAACTCTCAACTTTCGTTCTGCAACTGACATTTTAAGCTAAATTCTACTAATTCTAAAGCTTGCTCAATTTATCCTATATTTAGTATTTTTGCTCTTCCTGAATTTATTTCCATATAAAATATTTCATACTTTTCTTCCCCATCTGTAAACTAGTACAAATCTGTAGGGCCCTATATATTCTTCTTTCCTTTCAGTATTTACTTCTCTTAATTTTAATCTCAGAGGGAGATGGAAGCTAGATGTTGCTGTATTCATGACCTCAAAATGTAAAATCCACTTTTCAATCTCTGGTGAACATATATAGTCTACCACACTTAGACTATTCCAATTAGCAAATGTATAATCCCCTTCTAAATCTAATGCTTTAAAGCCATTGCAAATCATGAGGTCATTTTGCTCGCAAAAATCGATGTTTCCTTCCTTTAATGTTTGTAACCATATCTTTGCTAAGCCTATTGTCTGTTTCATATTCCTTATCATACTTCTCAGTTGGGTTGCTGAGCCTAACCTGTTCTTCCTCATCTTAACTTTAAGATCCCCAACAATTATTACCCCCACTTCATCATATTCAGGTGGATTATAACTAATAGTAAAACAAATATAATCACTTTTGCATAAATTTCACCCAGGGTAAGCCCTAGCACTGATTTCTTCCACAATTCTTTTAGCTTCAAACCCAAGTATTACTGCACTAAACTCATTTTCCAACCATGTTTCCTCTTCCATTATCACATCACCACTTTTTATCATTTGCTGCATATCACCACTACACACTTCTTCAAGTAGGACCTAACATTCCAACTACTATCGATAACTCGAATCCCTCTCTGAGCCCTTTCTCCTAAAGTTAAACTGACCTAAGTTCGACTGCCTTCTTGTACATACATGATCCCTCACCCCCACAATACTACCTGAGGGCATTGAAATCACGCTTAGTCATCTTGTCTCCACACATTAAATCAGCTGTTGTACCCAAGGGTTCTGTCTGCAAATCTTCAATCAGCTATGTTCATAGCTTCACTATTGACGTAAAGCCATTGGTGACGTCACTGTTGACCCATTTTCCGCCTCATTCTTCCACTGATCTGAAGGTGACACTCACTTCATCTCTGGTGACATAGGCATTGGTTCTCTCTGCTGCTGAGTAAACTGTTCAGCCACACATGGTGGCTGGGATCCTGCAATGTAGTGTAATGCTGATGAGGTTCCTGTTTCATTCTTTCGGCCCCTTTTATGAGTGCCTTTTTTCCTTTTTCCCTTGCTTTCTTCATTTCCCTTATTGCAGTTGATTTCAGTTCCCTTTGCTTCTTACCCAGATCTTGTTCAATAAATGTTTTAATGCCCTTTAACTGCTTCTGTTTCTCAACACTTCTGATTTAAATTTCATAATGGCTGTTTTCACAATTATTGGTCTCGGTCTGTGCCCTCTTCTTCCAATTCTAAAACAGCCAAAATCTCCCATCCGGTAATATTCAGCTTTAATTTCTACTGGAAGAGATCCTCAACATCCTGCCAAACTCCTTGATCTCTTCTCTCCTCTGCTCCAAAAATAATTATCAGTTCCAGTGCAGCAATCAGTTTTTAATTCTAAATAACTGTGAGAATGCAATATATTGCAACAAAATGGTTAACTATATCCATTAGTACATTTTAAAAGTAATAACAAAGAAAATATGAGATCTATTTTGCAGTCATAGGTTGAGTGTTGCGGTCTGGGGGCCAATGAAAGCATTCACTGCAGTCACGTACTTGTAACTGTCCCTCATTGTTTACCTCAAGTATGTTTCTTATTTCGGAAAGGGCATCATTAAGTAATTAATTTTCTTTTACTTCGTTTGTTAGAATTTAATGTCTTACTTTAAATTATATAAATTGTATATAAGATGTATATTGATTTAAATTATTTAATGAGAAACTGAAGCTATTAACAGTGAAGTAACAAATCAACAAATATAACAAATATTTAGGGACTAGGTTTCGCTTATCTTTCAACAGCTTACACCAAAAACAAATGATAAGTGAAGCCTAGAGTAGCTACAAAGCAAGAATGAACATGGGCCTAGCCAATTTTGCTCTCTTGGCATTGCCAGTTTTATGTGCAAGCCAGTTTCAGTGTGACAAAGATAGTAAAATCTTCCATCCTTGTTGCCCACTCGTTGGGTAACAGTCAACGCTGAGAGAGCAACATCACTGTGTTGGCTAGGCCCATGTTCATTCTTGTTTTGTAGCTACTATAGTCTCTATTTGTTATATTTGTTGATGGATTTAAATTATTTAAATAATAAGTTACATTTCAGTATGCTTAATGATATCAGCAAACAAAGAATGTAATTCTGTTTATGAATACATTGCACCCACTATTTGCAGGAATATGAATACCATAACTGTCCTCCAATGTCAAGTGAACAGAGCAAAGATAATATGTTGGCACAACTTAGTCAGAATGCAATGAAGGCATACAAGAGAAAGAAATTAGCAAACAGTGCCCTAGGAACTCCAAATAGACCTGCTGATCAGGATCTCACAGAAGCGGACATGGAAGTAGAGGATACACCTAGTAAGTCAGATGTAGTTGCTGTGCATATTTTCCTTAGGCTAACAGATTTCCAAAGGTGTAAAATAATTTGCTTAAAATGTGTTTGTATTCACAAGAATGGGAAAGATAAGAACGTGTATTGGAATGGTGGAAAAGGTCACACAACTGTTATACATTAGCTTTTCTTGATTATTCTCCTTGGGGCTTAGCATTTTGACTGTGATTCCAAATATTAAAGTTTTAAGAGTAACCTACCCATTTCATATGATCTTGCTTGTTTCATTATAGACCCAGAAAATGTTAACCTTTTGGATCCAAATGACAATTGCAAGTTCATTCCACCATTACCAAAGGATACACCACCAAGACCACCACCACCTCCTTCAACTGAAAGTGAATCAGATGCTGCAAGTCAGGGTAGCCAGGTTGCTTCTCCTTCCTCCACAGTAAGTAATTGTTATTTAACAATAATGAAATATTTTGCAGATAGAATTGTTAGAATTACATGACAAAGTACCCTCTTCAATTTTTTGTAATCCTAACAAAACAAGATGGGAAAGTATTTGTAGAAAGTAGCGAGTATATTGAAAAGCATTCCAGGAAAATAATCATTATCTTTATTCACTATTTGGAAATGTACATTTTAATGGCTTTGTTAAGTATGGTTTTTGAGTCACTTTATTTACACTACCTTTACTTTAAAATGTTGCAAAAACTGGAATGTTTTCAAGATCATTTGATCTCGTACTCAGCCGTTGGATGACTGAAGCCAACTTCTTTCTCCTCCACCTCTGCTGCTATGGTTCTGTTGCCATCTGGTATTAGGGGTGCAAAGTTCTAACACTTCGTTCAATGCCGGGATTTCAAAATTTATTACTTTGTTACTGTTCTTGATGATGTATATTTTTTCCCAAATGTTCAATTTTATTGATAAAGTAAGTGATTTTAACAATTTTATGTTACAATGTTGTGGTTTTCTATACAAAAATAGGTGGCACAGCTGACTTTTCTGTCTGTTTCAGTTTTGTTTCTCTGGTGTTCCCTTAGCCTGATTTCCAAATTTCTTTCAGTTTTTCCTATGTAACTTTTTTCACAACTCTCACAGTTCATCTGATAGGTTCTGGGTTTTAAAGTTATGGGGATTGTATTTTTAAGCAGCTTGTTTAGCAGTTCTTGAGACTGATGAGACTGCTCCTCAATTCCTCTATCCTACGTGGAATCCTGCTCTCAGTTGATTTCTGCTCCGGACTGCTCGACATGGATCTTAACCTCAGGGTATGCGTGAGTATTTGCAATAAAAGCCGGAACTCTCCTTAAAACACTTCTATTTACGACCAAGTAACGTTTTAGATTTGCCGATCGCTACTAGAATTTTGTTAAGTCTTTACTGTGTCTTTACTAAGACTGAAGATTGTTACTCGAAACTGTCATGTGTCCTCACACTTGAGGTCCGGAAGGTAAGTTCAACTGACTTACTCGCTCGCGATCTGGAAGGCAAGTGTCTCACTGACCCTTTCTCTCCGGGTTCTGGAAGGCAAGTGTCCCACCGGACCCGTTCTCTCCGGGTTCTGGAAGGCAAGTCGGATATTGTTTAGAACAGCTTACGAAAGCACTTGGTCAGAATTTCGGCAAAGTCCCACTCGGCAGTGTGTACGAATGGTCACGAAAGTTGCCAAAGTTGCTGTGTTAATTCAGCGCTGCCAACAGCAGAATGTCCCTAGGAGTTTGTTGCCAATAGTAAGTTTGAATGTTTTTGCGGGAGTCGGCAGTATACTGTTGACCTTCCTAGAAGCAAGTAGCGCAATGGCTAGGTTTATCAGTATATTGGATTATGCTATTATAAATAAAAAAGAACGATAATTAATAAAAATAATATAAATATAATAATATAATACTACTAAATATAATATATATAAATAATATATATAATATAATAATATTAAATAAAAATACAATAAAATAATATAATATAAAATAAATAAAAAAGAACGATAAATAATAATATAAATATAATAATTATTTTATTATTGAATCTGACCTTATATAAAGGTTTGCCATGTGACACAGAATAGCTTTCATGTGTTTGAAATGAATACATAAAAAGGTTAATAAAACAACAACAACAACAAAAATACAAAGTTTTTGTTAGTATATGACACAGTTAAATGATTATCTTATATCTTAGTACTTTCAAATTTAAATGTTGTGGTTTCCATACAAATGATTTCGGCATATTGCCACAGAGTATTTTATAGTCGTTAGGACAATGTCGTCCTGTAGCTGTTTAGGGAGCTTATATTGTTGTCTCCATTGCACAAATGATTTTGGTATTGTGCCCCTTGCTCCGAAGAATAGGCCTGTGACCACGATGTTGCTGATATTATATGAGGCACTGAAGAATGGAATTGTGGGCTCATATATTTTCTTCTTTTCACGATCCACTTCTGCTGGCTGGTCTAAGGATGTCTCAAACCTCACTGTGGGATCTAAGATCTCAGCTGTCCCTTTCTTCCTGTCGATAGCAATGACATCAATTCGACGGTTACTGCCACAGTCAGCCACACAGTGTACTTCTTCGTGGACTTCTAATCCTGTGCTTCGCAAAGCATTGGCAAGCAGAGTTCTTATGGTGTTGTGACGCTTTATTCGCAGCAACTCTCCCTGAGGACAATTCCCGAGTACATGCGGTAAAGTTTCTATCTCACTGCAATGTCTGCAGTGGCTTGTACCCGTGGAGCGTCCCGGAAGTGAACGTACTGGAACCACCATAGCTGTCATCTTCAACATGTCACGCCATTCTGAGCTGGATAACCCATTATGTTTTAAAATCCAAGTGTTGGCAGCAGGAACTTCGCCAAAGAGTGCCACTCCTCTTCCTTTCTGAGGGTATGCACACCAGGCTTCAAACTCCTGGCGTCTTAGTTTCTCCCTAAGTTGTTTAACGGAGTTTGTGGAGGACTCCTCTGGTATATGCAACTCTGTGAGGCATCGAGTTCTTATGGCTGCAAAATTGCGAACAACGTTTACATGTTCATCGTCTAGATCTTCAAGTTTGGTGTTAATATTTAATTGTTGAAGATAAGCTTCCCAAGTTGCACGTATTATTGATAATCCCTTAAACTTTGTGCTGGTGTACAGCATACTGTTTGGGGTGTCATTTGGTAGTTGTAGGATTTCCTTCACAGCACTTTTGATCATTTTATCTGCTTTCTGGAGCCATACCTTTGGAATTTTCTCTATTGGAACCGACTGGAAAGGATAGATCAAAGTGGGCCCAATAAACTGATTTATAACTGTAAGTTTTTGACTAGGCTGGAGCAAGTGAGTTGAAGTAAGCTTTTCAAGATTTAGTTTTAATTTTTCTAGAACCTGTGTTTCATTAAATACTATTGTGTCCCTAAATGTTGCACCAAGGTATTTAATCTCTTCGTCTGCCCCAATGCTCATAATTGATCCAGCAGTGGTAATCAGTTCCTGCTGTAGAAGCTTTCCGTTTTTAATTATAATAGCATTGGATTTAACTGTGTTGACGTTCAGTCCAATTTCTTGAAGGTGGTGGATAGCACTAGTCACAAGGGCAGATGCTGCTTGCTCGTCTTTTCCTATGATCACAAGATCGTCAGCAAAGCATAGGGCTGTAAGTGGTTCGGTGTCAGGAGTTAGCTGAAAGCCATATTTTCCTGAAACGTTTCTAACCGTCAACTCGTTCAGGATGTGGTTAATGCCCCAGTTGAAGAGCAGTGGTGATATGGGATCTCCCTGCATCACTCCTCGTTTAAAGTGGATTTTATCTGTATTTCCACCGTCTGTATGTATTTGAGTAGAATTTCCTGTCAGCATGTTAATTAGAAGTTTCTTGATTTGTTCAGGCAAAGCAGACTTTTCAATGGTAGCAATGAGGTGAGCATGTCCAATACTATCAAAAGCTTTATATATATTATAAATATAATATATATATATATATATATATATATATATATATATATATATATATATATATATAATATAAATCTAATAACATTAAAAATAATAATATAAAATAGAATAGATAAACAAAACAGAACGATAAATAGTAAACATAATAAAAATATAATAGTATTATATATAAATAATAATATATAATATAAATGTAATAATAATAATCATCATCACAAGGTTCCTGAGAACCTTCAGCTAGCTTTGGGTGATCAACAATATCACAAGAAAATCATCAAGGCACGCAAAGTTAATGTTTAAATGTTTAAATTCAATGTAAACTTCATGATTTGTTTTTTTGTTTCCTCCTAATAAATAAATAAATTTAAAAAAATAATAATGTAAAAAAAATAATAATATAATAAAATAATATAATAATAAAGAACGAGCCAGCGTATTGTGGACCCAGTAACAAGGCAATAAGGATAATGTACACAATAATTCGCACTAGCGACATATCTGTGTGAGCAAGAGCAAAATAATGTACACAATGAGCAAAATAATAATGTACAGAATCCACAACAATAGTATAAGAGCAAAATAATGTACACAATGAGCAAAAAAATAATGTACAGAATCCACAACAATAGTATGGAGTTGCGCTAGGCGATAGCGGTGTATGTCTGTGGCGGCAACGACGTGAGTGAGTGCATTTGTGTTTAATGTGTTGGCAACGAAAACTAGTGTAGTGTAAAAAGCAATGTTGGCAGATGTGAAAATCATCTGCTAGTCATGCAGTGAAATCTAGTGGGCGATTGTGAAACTACTGTCGGCGCATGCGCAGTCTGGCTGGCAAGTGGAAAGTGAGCTGTTCTAAACATGAGCCGGCAAGTCTCTGTGCATCATGACACTCTCTATAGCTTTCCCCTTAGTTACTCCTGCGACGGGTTTCGAAGAAGTCTCAGTGGCCATCCCTTGTTTTCCAGCTCAACACCTGCACTAAGCGATTTCCAGGAAAACTGGAATTACCAAGCCTTGCTCGACTACCTGACACTTGCCCCTAATGACTTGTCTGCAACATTTCGTGCCTTTTGACAATTTTAACCGTAACTAATCCTTCCAGATTTTGTACCTTTATACATGTAACAATTTTAACATTTCCTGATTATTTAATTCTGCCATGTGACACAGTATTATGTCCATAATTAGGGCATTCACAATTTCGGCTTCAAGACTAAATTTGTTTTGGGGTGCTAGTCTTATTTGAGATGTTGAATTGGAACTGAAAAATTCAGTGCCACAGCCGGGATTTGAATCACAGACCTTCCGTTTACCATGCGAAAGCTCCAACTATTGTTGGTGCAGTTTATTGGCAGTCCCCAGGAGTTCAAAATGGCCGACATTACACTAAACAGTTGACGGAAGTATCACAAAAAGCAGTCCTGCCGACATACATAATAAGCCACTTCTAACCTCAAATATCACAGTGTTAAAGTAACATGCTTTCAAACAATAATAATGCTTGAACATCGTTACCACATAACACATGATGAACGTACTCACCTTCAGCAAATCCTGTTCTGCAATAACACTTTTGAATAAAATTACTTCCAAGTGCTAAATATCTTAATGTATACGAGATGTACTACTGTGTAGCGAATACAAAAATAACCACACTAACCATAATTGCATATACTGTTCTAAAACAATTCAAAACAAAATCACACAAAAACGAGCTTTACATCCACTTTAATTTAAAAGGTGAGTCAATAACACTGAACAACACTTACAACATATTATTCATTTATGCCAACAGGAGAAATACGAACTAGTTTGAGAATTTAATGCCATTCTGGCAGTTTGTCACAATAGCTCAGTGGTTAGAGCGTCCGCCCGGTAAGCGGAAGGTCTGTGGTTCAAATCCCAGTTGTGGCATTGAATTTTTAAGTTCCAGTTCTACCTCTCAAAATTATGTTGTAAGTGTTCTTCAGTGTTATTAATTCACTCACCTTTTAAATTAAATTAATTACAACACTGTTTTCAAACTTCTATGAAAGGAAGATAATTACATCCACTGATTGATTAATTAATTAATATGGCGTCTAAACAGAATCTTGTTTTAAAATCTATTTGCAACATGTTCATAAACTGGCAACATCTCAGACGCAATAACACCAACTATGGCCATAGCTTTACCATGGTTATATGTCATTAATTAAACCTGGGACATAAAGTACTTACGACTGTAATTTGCCCTTGGGGTACTTATTTCAGAGGTGAGATTCCCTAGTGGTCTGCTGGGAAAATATGAATCGGCTGGGGAATTTAATGTAATACTAGCAAGTTACCATGGTAGCTCAGTAGTTAGAGTAGCCACATGTGAAACAGAAGATCACAGTTTGCGTCTCTTCAACCCATACAGAATCTTTATTTCTAGTGTGAGTAAATTAGTAACAATGTAAAACTCTGATATAAATCAACATGTTCATTTCATAGAGGCTCTTAAATTTTGCCACTTCTCAGAGAGAAAATAGGTCTAGCAGTGAAACAGATACAAGCTTTAGCAACACCACAGTTTAAACAGTGAATAAAGAAGTGAACAGCGACAATACCGTAGCACCTATGGAGACATCTATGTGCCAGAAGTTAACAGAGCAGTTTTCACCCATGCATCTAGAAGTTCTGAATGTATCCTACATGCACAATGTACCAAAAGGTGCTGAAACACACTTCAAGGTGGTTTTAATCTCCAATAAATTTGTAGATTTACCTCTCATAAAGAGACATTGGATATTCTTTAGAAAGAGTCCTGTGAGAGTTTCGTGAGAATTTCGTCTAAGTCCCACTCGGCAGTGTGAGCGAATTCTTACAAAAGTTGCTGAAGTTGCAGTGCTAATTCAGCGCTGCCAACAGCACTATTTCTCCATTAATTTGTTGCCAATCTTAAATTTGAATGTTTTAGCGGGACCCAGCAGTATGGTAGTGAACTTGTTAGAAGCAAGTTGTGAGGGTGCAATGAATCGCTTCATTAGCATAGTAGATTTAGCACCTTTGTATTATAATGAGGAAGAATGTATACAATTCCTCTACGACGAGGGCCTGCTGAGAACCTGAATGCTATGCAGGGAATGTGATGCCGTGCTACACACCATAACAAATATTAGTGTTAATTCAGCGCTTCCGGTGGAGTTTTTTCAGTGGGTAGTGCCCTAGGGCAAAGCCTACAGTCCCCCATCTGTGCCATCCCAGCGCATGGGGCTCCATAAATGGATTTTTTCTCCACTCGAAAAAAAAATAAAATAAATAAAAAATAAAACGAGCCAACATTCTGTGGCCTCAGTCACAAGGCAATAACGGTGTTACACAATAATGCACACAACAATAGTATGGAGTTGCGCTAGCGATATATCTGTATGGGAAATAACGATAATGTACACAATAATTGTATGAAGTTGCGCTGGTGGTGTAGATTAGCCGACGGGCGCGCGAGTGTTTAGTGTGTTGGCAACAAAAACTAGTGTGGCTGAAAAAAGCAATGTTGGCAAATATGAAAATCGTTTGCTAGTGACACGGCGCAACCTAGTGGCGATTCTGCTAACGACTGTCGGCGCATGTGCAGTAAGTAGCTTTGTACTTAGAATTTGGCCGGCAAGTGCTACTGGACTCTTTCTAAAGAAGAGCCGAGACGTTGAATGGTGAATGATACTCCTAAGGAGGAGCTAAGCAATGGAGTGCATGCCCTCTCAATACTGACATAAACTCTGGATCATTGGGAAGCAAGCTAAGATGTAATCCCCAGCCCAACATGCAGAGGTGATTTTGGCAAATAATATGTGAAAGCAAATGTCTATCTATACATAGTTAAACAAAGACATTAAACTTTAATTATATGTATAAGTATTTAATATAAAATTATTTTAAAGCAGAAAAAAAGGATCCCTGCTATGGAATTGAATTTTTTATCCCTGATTCCTCTCAATAGGTTGATCTTCATGCTCTGAAGCCAGCTAGTTCTTTGGCCTCTATTTTCTTAAATGCTGTCTTTAAAACTCACAATAAGGTATGAGAATAAGTGAAGTTCTCATAAGTGATTTGGGGACGATGACAAGGAGAAAATTGTGCCAAAACCAGAGGTGCTGCTGGATTTACTTTTTGGTGCATATATAACTACAGGAACACATTGTTATACAGTAGAAGCCTGCACGGGCCAACATTCTTAGGTCCGGCCTGGCCCGGACTCAACCAAGCCAGAGTCTGGCCCGAGCCTGAGAAGGCACGTTTATTTAATTTTATTATGATTATGATGATATTATTATTATTTTTTATTATTATTATTATTATTATTATTATATTATTATTATTATTATTATTACTACTATTATTATTATTATTATTATTAATTAATTAATTAATTTATTTATTTATTTATTTGAAACCTTTCAGCAGAATAATTGTATTGTGCTATTCTTGGAAAAATATATAATACATTAGTTTGCATCTCTTAATTTTCAAGCCCGGGCCCAGCCCGAGCCCGACAAACAATTTTCAAATTAGGCACTAACCCGGCCCACAGGCCGGGCTGGGCCTAAGCCCAAGGGCTTGGCCCAAGCCCATGCAGACCTCTATTATACAGCTGTAATGTGTGCGGAGGATAAAGCATGAATGGCAGCTGTAGTAACTGAGATGGTGGGAGGGAGAAGCTCTGTGAAGAAGTGGAAAAAGACCATCAGACAGCCAAATAGTTGCCTTTGTTTACAAAGAGCTGATTGTACTGTATGAGTGTTGTCTATGTATGTGACTAAGATGGTGGGAAATGGGAACATAATACATAAAAAATTATGTTATTGCAGCTGGAAAGAAAAGTAATAAAGAAGCAAATGTTGTTTAATACTTTTTCAAGAAAGTGAAAAGTAGGGGTTATTCTATAAAATAAATGTAAAATATAAGGCTTAGTTGCAGTTTGACTTTATTTGCTTTTGTATGAAATTTATAAAAAAATTGCTTTTTTTTATTTTTTGTTTTATACCCATTCCATCTAAGAAGGATGAGTAAAGTGCTACTGACTTACATACTATGTACTCGTATATTTCCTTATGGATTGTAATTATGCAGTTTTCATTTTGTCCATGTTTTGGAAAGTAATGGAGTAAATTATATTTTCCTGCACGATCAAATTTAAATCATGGACTTTGATTTAAATTGACATTACGTGATATGCAGCTGTGGTCAGGCACTAAACTGACTGACTGGTAGAGGGTCTTTCCACGTAAGTCAACTGTTACAGTAGAGAAAGAAAGAAAGAAAAGATCTGCTGCAGAGGTTAAATTAAGTGTCCAACTTAGGTCTCTTTGTGTTAATGTCCTGTCCATTTGTTTTGTCATTTATAAGCACTAAACTCATTCAGAAAGGCTTGTTAATCTGTAATCATGTAATGCAAAAAAGACACACAATGAACTGAAACTAGAAATTTCTGCTTTTACAGGGTCAGAGTGCCATGTCTTCACCAAGAGCACAATCACCATCACTGTCAGATTTAGAGACAAGAAAGCAATTGTTGCTGGCAGAATTGGAGGATGGGTGCAGTTCAAGTGACACAATGCGGGGTGTTGCACCACCAACAACTCCTGCACCAAGCACTCCAGGACCCAGTTTGTTGGGTAAGGTCAAATCTGTAGACTTGGGTACTCCCATCATTCAAAGTGTTTCTCCATATTCTAGACTTCCTTCTGCAGACAAATGGCAACAGGATATTTGTGATGTGATAAATTTTGAGAATCTGCCTGATGCAACTGGAAAGTATGAACGTATGTCAGAAATTTTGCGCAAAGTGCGCACTACTGTTACACGAATCCAGCTAGAAGAAGAGGATTATGATAGTGCTGGAAAATGACCCAGGTCATTAACAAACATGAATACTGTACAGGAACAGGAGTACTTGCAGAGTTGGCTCAAGGAGAGTTGTAATGTAAATAATGGTCAATGAAATTCCACTTTGATTATGTTATGAATTACTGTCAGAAGTGTATGTACATATTTTTGGTATGTAAGGAAGGCATTTAACTGTTACCAGTTCTGGTTATAATGGATTAAGGTATGCCTATAGGCTATTTTTACATACTGGAAGACTGCGATGGTAAAAGCAGAAAAGCTATTATCATCTAGAATTTTGCCTCCTTGTTTATTTTTGTCATTTTTAGCCTTATTTCTTTTGTTTTTTAAATGTTTGTCATTTGCATATAAAGTTCAAGCTCTGAAACACATTTCATACCACTGGATGTATTGAACAGACAGATTTATTACAACATACCTACTGTTGTCTCTTTGTATCCCCCCACATGTTTAATTGCCAGGAATTTATTAAAACCTTGATCAAATTTTAAGAAAAAGCCTTATTACATAAATGTTTCAAGTGTGCATACCTTTAAAACAGTTAAAGGGTGTGATACCAGTTAGAGTACCTTTTTGACTGCAGAAACACTGCACATTATGTTAAAAAATGTAGCTTGCCACCTATGTTCCACATTTGTCATTTGTCTTTTATTTTTTTTTTTTTTTTTTTTGGAACAATAGTGTTTTAGAATTCTTAATTTTTTTGATAAAGCCAGTATGGATGGATTAGCTTATGGTGTATTTTGGTCAAGTGGTCACAAAAGGACCTTGTAAATTGTGATGATGTTGGTGATCCTGTTTGTAATACATCTTAGGATGTATGCATGCTTGCTTGTGTGGCATTCAAATACTGATCTTATAAAGTTTTATAGGAATCGGGATTATGTTTGGAAAAGGTAACATAGGTTGCTCAAGACACACATTGGAAAAGAGGAAAAACTTCTTGTACTACTATACAACGTAGGAATAAAGTGATAATAGGCTTAACTCCGTGGACACCATGTATGTGTGTATTGTAATCCAGCCATACGTGTAGGCTTCTTTCTGGCAGTTTATAGTATTGAGCCTAGAAATTAGATGCAATACAAAAGCAAATCACTTTTGCAGAGTGAAATATATTGATGACTGCTGAAGCACATGCATTGAGTCCAGGCCATAGCAAGAAGTTTCCACTATGTGTTTACAGTGCTATTTTATGTATGTATGACAATAGATATTAATTGTTGACATATTCTTGAAGAATAAAACAGGGTGTAATAAAACTCTTCATGAAGTATTGCATATATAAGGGTTATTATTGAATATGGTAACTTGTTCCATGGACTCTCTCCACTGCAGAAGAGAACCAAGAATCACCAGGAAAATTGGCTGTCAGAGCTAAAATCCTAAGCTCATTGTATGAGGGTAGTCCCAAAAGTCTCACTGGGGTTGCAGGGAAATTGTTTGCCTGGATGTTGGCCATACTGCAATTTTCCTTCCTCCCTCCACTCTTTACAGAAACCACCACACACCCGCTGGGGCTCTCAGTCTTGACTTGGAGCCAGTTGTAATGGAGCTCCCATTAGGGTTTTTTAGGCAAAAGGAGTTAAACCAATCAAAATTCACCAGCAGTAGATGGAAATGCATGGACAGTTTTGTATGGATGTCAAAAATGTCTGCAAGTAATGTAGAGAGTTTGCAGATCGTTGTACAGAAATTCATAATGAGGAAAGAAGCAGGAGACTGTAAATTCCCAATGAAACAATTGCAAAAGGTTGAACAAATCGTGCTTCAAGATTGGCAGATCACTCTCGATGAGCTCTGCATTGTTGTTCCTGAGATTTCTCAAGGACCATTCAGCGAACTTTATTGAGTTGAAATTTCGGAAGGTGTGCGCAAGATGGGTCCCAAAAGTGCTGACAGATCACAAAAGGCAGCATGCTGAAACTTGCTGCCAATTTTTTCAATGCTATGCAGATGAAAAGGACAACCTTTTGGATTCATTAGTCACGAGAGATGAAACCTGAGCCTTCTACTTCACACCAGAGACCAAACAACAATCATGTGAGTGGCAGCATTCTGGTTCAGCCAAATTGCAAAAATTCAAAAGAATACAGCCTGCCAGTAAAGTCATGGCAACTGTGTTTTGGGATCGAAAGGGGATGTTTTTGGTCGACTTTATGGATCCTGGGACAAGACAGGCAACTCAGAACCAAAGAAGAGGAATGTTGAGCAAGGCCATAAGTCTTCTCCATGACAACACTCGCCCCCACACTGCCCGTCAAACCATGGATCTTCTGCAACAGTTTAGATGGGACATCATAACCCATCCACCTAAAGTACAGACTTAGTACATAGTGAGTACCACTTGTTACCCAAGTTGAAACAACATTTGGCTGGAAGGCACTTCAGTAACGACGATCAGGTGAAAGAGGAGTTGCAACATTTCTTCAATAGCATGACAGTGGGTTGGCATGACATAGGCATACAAAAACTATCGCAGCATTTATAAAAATGCATTGACTGAAATGGCGATTATGTGGAAAAATAGAAAAACGTTTAAGCTTCACAACTATGTACCATTTGTTATCAATAAATGTTTCTTTGTATTCTAAAAAAATTGGAGACCTTACTTTTGGGATTACCCTCTATATGCTGGAAATATTGATCTGGTCTCAAACAGGGAGCATATCTTGTAAAAATCTGATGTGTTGCACTCACATAACTTTCTCTACTCTTGTACAAACTAATCTTATAAACTCTTATTCGTCTAGCTTCTTCACATTAGTCGAGATAAACATTTGCATAAATTATCTTATTGCTGATTTTCTTGTAGCTGCAAGGGGAATATGGGAATACAGTAGGTCAAATCTTTTAAAGCTGGTTGCTACATGAGGACTTTGAAATTCTTTTCTCTTTGTATGACTAAGAGACAAAAAGTGCAGAAGGACCTTCCATTTGAGAAAAGTTTTAAGTATCGCAAAACTCGCACAAATAACATGATTCACTCCACAAAAAATTCATTCAGACATAACTTGTTTGTTTTTACGAAATCTACATTCTTGAACAAATACAAAATCAGGCTCTTTGCCTAATCACTGGAGCAGTTAAATCCACACCTATTGATGCCATCCTTGCCTTAACACGGACCCCATCAATAACAACAAAAATAGAAGAACAAGCATTGCTCCAACACGAGAAAATGTTACAACTGCCAAGCTCTAAATGGACAGAAGAGAACTTCCCCCCTTCAATCCTTAAAACTCATAGTAGTTTCCTAGAAAAGGTAACATAGATTAAATCCAAATTGAACATTCCTAACACCAGAGAAAATCTACTTATAAGAGAAAATCCATTGGAATTATTACAACCTACCTTCAGTTTGGAATTAATAGAGGAAATAAGTAAATCAGACACACCAAAAGAAATACAAAAACTTCTAGCTCTGGAAACAATACTAGGTATCCCACAGAAGAATGGCTGCACATATCTACTGATGGATCCTCCAAGGAAAACCTTACTGGAGCTGGAGTTACGTGTTCACATTTTTCCTTTTATCATTCTGTTGGCAGAGACACAACGAATTATGATGGAGAAATAGAGGCTATACACATTGCTCTCCGACAATTATTAAATCTTCCCTTAAATAAATTTAACAAGGCAGTAATTCTTTGAGATTCTAAAGCTGCAATTCAAGGAATATGTTCAAATACTACAAAGAAGTCAACAAAAATTAGAGAATGCTACAAAATGTTAACACAACTCCAAAAAGTTAATAAGACTGTTCATCTCCAATGGATTCCAGCTCACTGTGGAGTCATGGGGAATGAAGCTGCAGACTCACTTGCAAAGAAAGGCACAACAATAAAACAAAAATCTAAATTAAATTCCTCATATTCCTCAATAAAACGCTTGATCATTAAAAAATTTTCTCATTCATACCTACAAGAAATAGAAACAAATGCCAAAGATAAAAAATGGATTACGCTACTTTCCAACCCAGATACAATCCCCCAGAGACCAAGGAAAACAGCGGTTGCAGCCTTCCGACTATTGACAAATCACGACTGCTTAGCAAGTCATCTCTACAGAATAGGTATTTCATCCTCACCAATATGTGTCCTGTGTAACGATCCAGCAGAAATGAACGAAGACCAGTTGAAGACCTGTGAAGCATTAAGATCAGAAGAAACTACAGTTCAAAAGTATTGGAAAGCACGAATACTAATGGCTTCATTGCCAGATGCAAGGCACTAGAAAACATTTTTTGTGTACATTAAAACTTCTTTTATACATTTTACATTTATATGTTTTTTCAGCAGTCCCGGCTAAATCCTATAATATATTACGACAAATTATTTTGTTTATACGACTTTCATTTATGCCATTTTTACGCTTATACCATCATATATTACATCCCCGATAGCAAAATGCACCATTTATACCTTTAACACAGTTTCAGTATTTAAAATCTCAAGAAATGTTCAAAGCTGAAACTTTTGACTCACACTGTACATTTCTCAGAAAACATCCCTCAGTGTGGAAGTGAGAGCCACGTTGAAGCTATTTTCAAGCAAAGTTGTGAAATACCAAACCATACTTGCTTCAGTCATTTGTGTTCTGTGCTTCAGTTATGATTAACCTTGTCAGTGAACATGGGTGAAAGGAAAAGGAAGTGCACTACCATTCTTAAAAAATTGCGCATTTTGAGTGTAGTGAAGGAAAGTGACAACATGAGACATACAGCAATTGCTAAGAAATTAGGGATTGCTCCATCTACCTTAAATACAATTGTAGCTAAAGCAGTGGAAACTGAAGAAAGCATGCATGTGTTAGGTGATTCTACAAATAAGCAGACGTGCATTGTGGCTGGTGGATTTTAATGATGCTGTTAACCTCTTGAGTGATGGCCATTTAAACGTCCGCGAGCCGAGAACTGCTAGCATTTAAATTGTTAAATGCGCTTCGTATATACACAGCTGTATTTTGTGTAAATATTAAGTTATTTTAATGAAACAAAAACTGGTATAAAACTCGTTATTTGCAGTATAAATGTACGTCATCAGCAAAGTTGAGTTGTATTTACAAAACGTTGAAATGGCACAATTTTGTTTCACTGTGGTGAAAAGTCAACTTTGCTCTGTCGAACGCATCTAATATTAGTTCTCGGAAAGATTCAGTAAAGAAACACCCATTGTATGTGTGGCTAATGCATCAGCATACTGTGTAATAAATCACTACTGCATGCGTGGTCGCTTGAGTCATCAGAATAGATCAACATTACAACTTTTGCTTACGCGAGTTTCGTAACTGAGTAGAGTCCGTGTCTTTCTTTGTTGAAATACATACGTATTCTTTCCTGCTTGTAGCTGAAGGGAGAAGTGGTATAAAAAGGTGTTTTTGCACCAACTGGATATAACCATATACAATTGTTTGGGGATTTGGACAGCTCTCTAAACCCACACAGGACAATGACTGACCTTGACTACCGACTATAAATAACTCGCAGCCTAATTGAACAATACCACATTGGGGGTTGAAAATCCAAAACCCCTGCACTCCTCAGACTTCAAGGAAAACATTATCCTAAAAGGATACCACCAACAGCAAAGAAGTCCCGCCCATTTCGAAAGTGTTTCGTGTGCCGCAAGAAGGGAATTTGCGAATGTGGAGATGTACGTACCCTTGTGTGTTTATCCCTATTTTGAGGTAAATCACTGCAGAACGAACATATTAAGGTAAGCCAATAAAGTATATAGACCTTACTAAAATGTTTCATAAAGGGAAAATTATAATAAGTTGAGTTGGATAAGGGATAAATAAGGGTTAAATGCTTAAACGCACAGGACACCCATACCGCTCATCCGCCATTTTAAATGGACGTGATTTCACGTCGATATTCCTCAAGAGGTTAATGCTTTATGGACTACCAAACATTTTGTGAGCACCATAACATTTGTGAGGAAATGAAGACTTCCCATGTCACTTGATTTTCCAGCACAAGTGATGCCAATATTTGCATCTACTTATATCTGCAAACATTTTTTTTTTCCTCAAAACTTAACCTGATTAAAAATAATATGCATATTGGTCTTAGAGACGATCATCTTCTGCCAGCTCTATGTCTCCGTATGAACAGTATTATCTAATATAGATAACCTCATCAGTAAAAACAATGCAGACGTTCTGTAACATGCAACTAACAAAAATGTAATACTCCATGTATATTACTGCTACGAGTATGGTTTATTCAAACTTGGTTAATATGTCTACTTGTTTAGGCATGTTCATTCAGTACAGTGTCATGTCATCATCAGTTTTGCACACGCCTAGCTATAGGTGAACACAGAACATGTCAACTTCCTCAACACTCAGTCTGATTGGAAAAAGTGGAGTGGGTTAAACTTTATCTTTTCCTTCCCTTAAGTCTGCCCATGCCTGTGCTAGATAATACAGAAAAAGTATCAGTAGGGAAAATGCTGCTTTGAAATTTTATGAAACAGTGGCAATGAATGCAGTGTACATTAATATAATTTTGAGTTGAACTAATACTCCATTTATGACTAGTTTATATGTATATGTTTTATTAGGACCTTCCTAACATCATCAGTTCATGTCGAAGGGCCTAACATTAAATGGTATTAAATGGAGCTTGGAGTATTAGTTTGACTTAAAATTATATTAATTTTGTACGTCACTGTATCATAGAATATATTAGAGTATAGTTTACATTTTTTATGTAGTGTACTATCATTTCCTGAGTTGTGTATTGTATTGGTCACTTGGAGCTTACCGTATATGTGAAAATGAAGTAAAATCAGTGTTGTTTTCCACAATGCTGTTTCACTATTTAAATGAGGGTTGTTTTATTCAATTTATATGTGAGGCCAATTATTGAAATTCTGACTTATAATTTTGATAAAGTTTTCCAAAGCATATTTTCATTAAGACAATGCACTTTACACATTTTTAATATTGTATGAATGACTATGCAAAGAGAAATGTATGTTTTTGCTGTAAAATGTAATTTTTTAACTTCTGAATTGGTTGTATATCAAGGAAACTTACTAATGTTTTATTTGCTGTCCATTGATTAATTTACCCATTTCAGTATCCGATCACTCCACAAAAGTTATTTCTCTCTTAAATAAGTGCAACCTGTTCATAATTGCATCAACTGTAATATAGAATAATCTCTTTATTATTGTATCCAGTGAAAAACTGAAGGTATTAACAATGAAGGGTAATGTTGCAGAATACACACTTAGGGACCACATAATGCGGAGCACCAATGTATGAGAAATGAAAATAGCGAGCGGTAGTAAAACATAATTTGAATCATGTTGGAATTGTGTTGATGATAATGTGTAAAGATGAGAATGAATGTAACTTCTGACAGTGCATGTACATAGGTGACATAGGTACGAAGAAGGCAAGAAACTCTAGTCTTGTTCATAATGACAAATTTCGGCAACTAGAAGACAGGGAAGTCTGTTCTACTTACTCATACATTCCTTAATTTAACCCAAAAGATCTCCCAAAGGTAACACTGAGCACTGCAATCATGAGGGGCGTCTCAAAAGTAAGTTGCACTATTTTTTTAAATCCACACAGTAAGCGGGAAAAGTCTGAAAGTCCCAGGAAATATAGGGATAGGTGTAGTAGCAGCACTGTAAAATTCCTAGGCACCTAAGTTTATTGCTTGGACATTAAAACAGCAGTAACAATGGAGACTCCACTCGTTCCTACCGCCGATTGCGAAGTTTGTGCTGTAATCTGTTTTTTGACGGGAAAAAATAAACATGCGACTGAAATTCATGTTGAGTTGTGCAATGTTTACGGAAAAGATGTCATGTCAAGACAGATGGTTTCTTGTTGGCGCCAATCGTTCATTGAAGGGAGAACAGCATTACACGATGAGCAACGAAGTGGCCGACTCTCAATTTCCAGTGCTCTGGATATTGTTGATGAGGTTCGAGCAGTCGTGAACACAGATCGGCACCTTACCCTCGATGCAGTTTTGTTTGAACTTTCTCCTTATATTGAAATAAACCGTGCATTGTTTCACAGGATCATTTCCGAGGATCTGTGTCTATCGAAAGTTTGTGCGAGATGGGTTCCTCACGTGCTTTCAGAACAACACAAGGAGCACACAGTTGACGCCGCATTGCAATTTTTGCAATTTTTTGAGGATGAGGAAATGGTTTATTCGATAGAATAGTGACCGGCGACAAAACATGCATCCATCACTGGACACCAAAATCCAAGGTGTGAAAATAAGGATGAGGCAACACCAAAAAAGGCAAAAGTTGTTGCATGGGCTGGCAAGGTCATGGCAATGATATTCTGGGATTTGAAGGGAGTACTGTTAATCGATTACTTGCCCCGCTATTGTGAGGTGCTGAGAAAACTCAGAAGAGCCATACAAAACAAAAGGAGGGGAAAGTTGAGCAAAACATTTTTTCTGTTCCACGATAACGCTCGCATGCTGCTCATGAAACTCAAGCCCTGTTTTAGCAGTTTCAATGGGATGTTTTCGGTCATTCCACCTTATTCACCTTACTCTCAAGCTTCCACGGCCATCGTTTAAAATATCTTGGCTATCCGGTTGTTGCCGTGTCAAATTATAAAATGCCGACGTTTCGACCATCTTGTCGTGGTCGTTATCACAGGCAAACTGCGCCGCTATGTAGCAGCTAGTCAACTTATATACTGGCAAACAGGTGAAAGGTGGGTAAATGGTGAGCCCTGATAGGCTGGGCAGTCTCTGCATTGCGGCAGTCCTTCTGCATTGCTACGTCACTGCCATAGAATCATTACACTGCGGCACTGCCATAGAATCATTACACTGCGGCACAAATGACGTGGTGTTCTTGTGTTTTGTTCTACCCATGGCCGTAAACCAAAGTTTGTTAATGTGCATGCCACCATTATTATTAAAATTCTTAGGACAACGGGAAATTTCTAAGGCCTCTTTAATTTTTCTGGGTCGCCATCTGTTTTCACTGGTTACTATCTTGGTCTGATCAAACAGTATTGTGTGTTTGGTTTCGTAAGCATGTAACGCGACCGCCGATTTTTCAATATCATTTTGTTTGCACTGACGTATGTGCTCTTGTAATCGTTCTTTCACAGTTCGACCAGTCTCACCAATATATGATTTGCCACAGTTACACGGTATTTCATAAACACCGGGTTTGTTAAGTGGTGGAACTTTATCTTTTACGTTAACCAGTAAATCTTGCAACCAAAAAGGGAATTTAAAAACTTTGGCCTTACGAGCAAAAAGAGTTTGCGACTCTTCTAGTTTGGAACAAGAAAAGAAAAATCTGTGTGAAGTCCTACATGCCAATGGTTACAAAAAGAAGGATATCTTTCGGGCCTGGAAAACAGCAGTATCAAAACAGGATGACAAGGAAAAGAAGAAAAAATCAGACAAACAAAAATTTGCAGTACTCCCATATGTAGAAGGAGTAACAGACCGAATAGGGAAATTATTAAAACAAGCGGATATTAAGTTGGCATACAAAGCACCCACTAAACTGCAAGATTTACTGGTTAACGTAAAAGATAAAGTTCCACCACTTAACAAACCCGGTGTTTATGAAATACCGTGTAACTGTGGCAAATCATATATTGGTGAGACTGGTCGAACTGTGAAAGAACGATTACAAGAGCACATACGTCAGTGCAAACAAAATGATATTGAAAAATCGGCGGTCGCGTTACATGCTTACGAAACCAAACACACAATACTGTTTGATCAGACCAAGATAGTAACCAGTGAAAACAGATGGCGACCCAGAAAAATTAAAGAGGCCTTAGAAATTTCCCGTTGTCCTAAGAATTTTAATAATAATGGTGGCATGCACATTAACAAACTTTGGTTTACGGCCATGGGTAGAACAAAACACAAGAACACCACGTCATTTGTGCCGCAGTGTAATGATTCTATGGCAGTGCCGCAGTGTAATGATTCTATGGCAGTGACGTAGCAATGCAGAAGGACTGCCGCAATGCAGAGACTGCCCAGCCTATCAGGGCTCACCATTTACCCACCTTTCACCTGTTTGCCAGTATATAAGTTGACTAGCTGCTACATAGCGGCGCAGTTTGCCTGTGATAACGACCACGACAAGATGGTCGAAACGTCGGCATTTTATAATTTGACACGGCAACAACCGGATAGCCAAGATATTTTATTCACCTTACCTTGCACCGAGTGATTACCATCTTTTTCTGGAGCTACAGCAACATCTTGGGGGAAGGAGCTTCGTAAATGAAGAGGAACTGAAACAAGCAGTGGAAAGATAGCTATCCAGTTTAGCGGAAGAGTGGTTTGACATTGGGTTAAAGAAACTGTAACCACGGTATCAAAAATGCATTGAGGTTCAAAGAGATTATGTGGAAAAATAGGTACTGAATGTAGCTTTCAAAATATACCCTTTTTAAATTATTTAAACGTTTTGTTATTAAAAAAATAGTGCAACTTACTTTTGAGACGCGACTTGTACACAATAAATGAAGATATCTTCATATTACGTTGAAACAAATTAATTTATGAAAGACATAATCTGAAATAACTATGAAATCATAAGCTTATATGGTTGTGCAGCAGGTAGGTAATCTTAAGTGGGAATATATATTCGTAAATATACATTCATGAAAGAAATACAAAGTTGTGTTCTGGAGGTACAAATCATATAACTTGAAATATCTGTGAACTCATAATCTCATGCATGAGATACAGTAGATAGCTGTACAATATGAATATATTCCATAATGTACGTCTATGAAACAAATACGTTTTATAAGAGTTAGATATGGGAGATGATTGACAAACGGAATGCTTTAAACATCAAATTTTACTGGAAATAACTCACAAATTACTGGTGATTTCAATGTTATTTGAAATGTGGATTTCCATTAATAGTAATAGCTAAAGGGGAATGAAAAACGAAAGCTTCACTTCATAACACATTCTGCTATTATTATGTCTCCTTTATTTACGTTATTCCACTATTTAGTTCATCTTCTTTTTCATTGTTTCACGCTTCTGTTCTATTACCTGTGTTCCTCTCTTTCATAGTTGCCAACCTCTTTGTCCAGTAGTGGATTTCTTCATGTCAAGTTGGCATGGTTTAGCGACGTTGCACATCAAGAAACTCGTATTCAGCAACATTACCCAATGAAGAAATATAAATTACCAAATACAATAATAATTTAGAAACTAAGCTCAACTTATCTTTGTATTTGGTGTAAATTATCGAAAATTAATCACACGCCAAGATTTCGTGAGACTTGTTTCACATTGTCAATGCTTTAACTGTCCGGGTTGCCATTGTTACGGATGCTAGGTGACATTCTTTTCTATGGTATTACCAACCATTGAAAGCAAAATAAATATGTTAACAGAATCAATCAGCAGTATTTTAAAATTCATAATGTAGTCCTTAGCCCTCAAAATGAATATCTTTTCCCAAGCCATTAAATCTATGGGTCCATTTATTTGTTTTAATAATTTAACCTATGTATTTATTTAATGATTTAATGACCACAGCTTACGAGGGTGGTCTGAAAAGTTTCCGACCTCAGCATGAAAATGGCAACACTCGTAAATAAACGCTAGTTCTACCTCCCAAACTTTGCCCACACATGGCTTGTGTGTTTAAAAACACCAACAGTAAGTTTGTTGGCATAAATAAATAATAAACACTAGTGAATTTCGTTGTTCATCTGTTGACAGTTACTCACCAAAGTTTCAGCCATTTTGGATGCTCAGTAGTTACATAACAGTCCTTTGAGTGAGTTGATGTGAGTGATTTTATGAAAATGGACAAAATCAAGTATCGAGCTGTCATTAAATATTTGTTTTAGAAAGGCAATACGCCTACACAAATCAAAGATGAGTTGGATTCTGTGTATAGCGACTCTGCTCCATCATTTACCACAGTGAAATTTTGGGCAGCTGAATTTAAACGTGGCCATAAGAGCTTGGGAGACGAACGTTCGGGACGTCCAAAAACTGCAACTACCGATGAAAACATTGCCAAAGTTCACCAAATGGTGCTAGACGACCGCCGAATTAAAGTGAGAGAGATAGCAGAGGCTATGAACATGTCAAAAGAATGTGTTTGTCACATATTAAATCAATATTTAGACATGAGAATGCTGTCCGCGTTTGCTCACGTTAGACCAAAAATGTGTTTGAATGAACATTTCCAACGCTCTGTTGGCACAGTTTAGGTGCAATAAATTGGAGTTTTGGCTCAAATTAATTACTGTAGATGAAACTTGGATTCACCATTATATGTCCGAAACAAAAATACAGTCCAAACAGTGGACGGCAAAGGGGGAACCGGCTTGAAAAAAAGCAAAAACTGTTTTTTCGGCTGCTAAAGTGTTGGTGACTGTTTTTTGGGATAGTCATGGAATTATTTTAATCGATTATCTTCAGAAAGGAAAAACCATTACAGGAGGATATTACGCATCATTACTTGATAAGCTGAAGGCAGAACTTGCAGAAAAAGAAAATCCTGTTTCACGAAGACAACACACCGTCTCACACCTCAGCGCTAGCAGTGGCGAAAATCCACAAATTATGGTTTGAACTGCTTGACCATCCGCTTTACTCACCATATCTAGCCCCAAGCGACTTCTTTTTGTTCTCTCATCTGAAAATTGCGCTTGGAGGACAGAGATTTTTGTCAAATGAAAAGGCAATCACCTTCATGGACAATTATTTTGCAGAGAAAAACGTCGAGTACTATTTGGACGGGTTACAGAGATGGGAGCATCACTGGGAGAAGTGTGTCGAGTTACAAGGAGACTATGTTGAAAAATAAAAGAAAAATTTTTGAAAAAATGACTTGTATCTTTATTAGGTTGGAAACTTTTCAGACCACCCTCGTATTTATGAATCTGTTTATATTTAATATTTCTAAAATGTTTTTTATTCTTATTTCCAAATGTCATTTAGTTTTACCATTGTAAACTCTGTCACAATCCAGTCTTTTTGTAATTTGAAATTTTATTCTTTTTAGAAAAATGTAACAAATTTTTTATATTTTGTTTATTTTGAAGAAGCAAAGTTATTACCAAACGTACACCAAATGCAAAATAAGTGAAGTTTAGTCTCTAAATATTTATTATATTTGTTGGTATTCAATGAAAAAAACTGGAGCTATTATAGTGAAACAATATAAATTAACAGATATAAAGTAAATATTTGTTAATTATTATTTATTTATGCCAACAAACTTACTGTTGGTGTTTTTAAACACACAAGCCGTGTGTGGGCAAAGTTTGAGAGGCAGAACTGGAACTTAAAAATTCAATGCCACAACTGGGATTTGAACCACAGACCTTCCGCATACCGGGCAGACGGTAAGTGGAAGGTCTGTGGTTCAAATCCCAGTTGTGGCATTGAGTTTTTAAGTTCCAGTTCTACCTCTTAAATATTTGTTGTTTTTTATTACTGTGTTTAGATTCATGCATTCTGCATAAGAGAATAACCTCAGACAATGAATGTAATTTCTTATAAGGAGCAAATGGAGTGTAACTTTTTTCTCTTAAGGCTTGTTTTCCTCCAGTCTGAAAACTAAACTGAAAACTGAGAAGTTAAGATCCTAGATGCAATAATATTAACCGGGCTTGTGGGCCGTGGTCTATTGGGTTCCTTCTTCTTCCCAAACGTTTCGTCTGCGACTACGGCAGACATCTTCAGTGGCGGCGAGGTCGAAGTTTCCTAGTGGAGATCTCAGCACCGACTGTGATCCTTTCAATTCAGTTTTCAGTTATGCTTTCGTAGGAAGTAGGACTGAACTGAAAACACAAGACCATTGAGTAAAATGGCTGAAATGTGGTTGAGAAAGCTGCATGGCAGTGAAGAAAGTGAGTTGGAGCTGGATGCTTTCATGTTTTCGTTTATTTTGGTCAATGAATTAACAGATAATACTGTTAATGGGGAAGTTGCGGAAAACCTCTGAGATACATCCCATGTTTGCTAATCATAGTTCAGAAGGTGCCTATGAGATTTTAGTTATGACGTACTTGAAGGACAAAAGTTTTGTGGGGTACTTCAGATTACCACCGAAATTAAATCCAGTAATATGGCCTATGCTAGATATAGATAAACAAACTTTAATCAGTTCCAGAGTGCATTGATATAATCTATTATAGCGTTTCTTATATCACAACATACGTCTGTATTTTATATTAATACAATTTAACTAAAGTTACAAAATGCTCAACTTCGCTTATTGCACACATGTAGCATTATATTGTACTCATTTATTGCACAACTTATAGTAATACATGTAATTGACAATAATTCCCACTCAGGTTACATTTATACATTTAGTTATATATATTTAAAAAAATCAGGTCACTTAATGGACTGTGGGTGACCCCAACGAATTTAACGAGGCATCATGTTTTTAAACCATTAACTTTGCATGTCCCAGGTAAAGTATTTCTGATGAAACATTTCTTTTAGTAGATACATGATCTTTACTAAACGATCACGCATAGTTGGTATACTGCCTATATGACGAGGTTATACCCAAGGCTACACTGTTGTGCTACACTTATTCCAGAATGTTTGCAGGCTGCTTTTTCAGAGCCTAAACAAACTGAAAATTATTAAACGTTATCCAGGAATAGTAAAGCTTGTTTACCTATGCACTTGATTTTCCTGATTCCTATATTTCCTTTCAAAGTCTCTGTTTTTTTCTCTACATTTCTATACCCTGCATGCTGCTGTACATAAGTTTGTTCTGATGAAAAAAAAATCTGTAATTCTTTCTTCTGCACTGCATGAAAACTTTTGTTTTCCGATAGTTATACCAAATTTGCAAAGTAAACAAACCAGTACTGCTACTATACCCTCACTTCTGTTGGCCCAAGCTCAACTGAACTGAACTGAACTGAAAAAATGACTACCACCATGATTTTCAACACCAAGATTTGTGGTGGAAAACTTAAAAATCTAGTGACAAATGAACAAGAAGAGATTCAGTTGTCAGTTGAGTTCAGCTAAGTTCTTGGCCAGAGGAAAGCACTTCCATAATAAACAGGTACCCATTCATGATCACGTGACCCTCAACTGAAAAATTACTACTTCAGTTCAGTTTTCAGATTGGAGGAAAGCATAGTTTTAGAGTGTGTGTGAACCTAAAAGGATCATATAATTGATTGAAAAGTTGGGAGCAGAAAAGTGCAATGACAAAATAAAGGATTGCAATTTGTAAAATTATAAGAGATATTTTATTTATTAATATATAAATAAAATGATAAAACAACAAAATATTCTTTCAGCAGATTTCAGCAGATTTTGCATTGCTACATTTAATTGAAATCATAAGTGGTATCCATTATCAACTGAAACAGAATGGAGTACACATTTGTTCTACTGGCTGAAAAAGAACAAGTTTAGCATTATATGTGAGAAGGGAATAACAGCAATATTATTATTCCTTGCAATTACTTTTGTTTTTCTGAAAAGCATTTTATATTCCAATTGTGCTCTTTGTTACTTTATACTTAGAGTAGTTATGTTTTTCACCATCATGGAATAAATGTATTTATTACTCAGGACATATAGCATTGCATTTGTTTATTTAAAGCCAGTGGAGGAATTATGTGTGCTCTAACTGGTGTATAGGGTAGGCATATAAACACGATAATAGCACCAGCAATCCATGTGCATTGCAAAATGTCCCGAGTAGTGCACCTGTGCGTGTATTTTCTCTTCAGCTCAAAAGCAAAAGAGAATATTTTAAATGCCAAGAAGATTTTATCTTCTGTTAATATACATAGTTGCTTTAAAAAAATGTGAAGTTACTAAGTTGACAAATGGTTAAGAGGCATTTTATTTGAACTGTTAAAAGAAAATGAATAAACAGAAGTCTACTAATGTTCCACTTTAGTACAGAAGAACTTCAATTTCATTAATATATACTTTAAAGAGGAATCTTAAATTGCTATTATATGGTAAATGTAAATCCTTGTGAAATTTTAGTAAAACAAGCTTGATGATGCAGATTAAGAAATCTTGCTTTATCTGTCAATAAAATGTTGAAGGCAACAGTGGATTTCTTTGAGTTTATAGATAAGCAGTCACATACGTAATGTAGAAAAGGAAACATAAAAATATTGGTTTAGCATATGTCATAGTGGGAGGATCATGCTATGAAGCCATATTCTAAAGTAAGAACAAATTAGAAACTAAAAACTTCACTTATCTTAGTAATGTTGCAAGTTCTTGGTGCAAAGCTGACTAAAGTTTCGAGTCAGCTTTGCACCAAGAACTTGCAACAGTACTAAATTAAGTGAAGTTTTTAGTTTCTAATTTGCTCTTACTTTAGAATCTTGTTGCTTCAATTTCTTTAATTGGAGCAATATTGTTTACAAGCCCAGTTTTCAATTTTGCAACTAAAGTGGCTAAGCTTGTTTGTGAATTAAAACAAGTGTTCTTTTAATTTTTGTTATAATCATAAGCTTGTGCATGCATTATTTAATGTAGTAATATGGATGGGTCATATGTATGAAAATGAGTGTGCAGTATATACTTCATTTTCTTGAGTAAACTCTGGTAATAATAAAACCTAGCAAATGCATACTTAAATCTCAGAATATACTCAAGTAATTGAAACAGGTACAACATATTCAAGCACCCATTTTAGAGAGAGTATTTGCTCATATTTGGTACAAATAAAAGCTAATATATTCTCAGTTTTACAAGTTCACTCTCTTTTCATGTTGAGCTTGGTTACATACCTAACTTTTATGAGTATGTATTGATATTTGTTCATGAGTAGGCGTAGGTTTTCACGGCCGGTGTTTGAAATTCTAAAAGAGTCTTCCGGGCTGATTTGCTGTGGTCTGCTGGAGTAACTTGGTCCAGACGTTTCGTCCACTACTGCGGTGGACATCATCAGTGGTGTGGTCGAAGTCTTCTTGGTGAAGGTACAGTTGCGTCTGAGGCGTTGACTGTCTGGGATGCGGAATTTATACATGGAGGGGTCTTCTCTGATTGGCTCGGGGCTCGCTGGGGCAGTGCGGTTGGTGGGAGGGGGCTAGCTGCATGGCTTAAGGGCACTTAGAGATTTTGGATAAAAAAAAGTGCATTTTTATTTTTTTGTTTGTTATGAATCTACATAGTTTGCAGAACATGTGCAAGTAAGGTTTTTGTGTGTTTGCAGCAATTAAGTGCATTTAATGGAGTTTTAAATACGATGGCTAGGCTGTCATGTCCCTTTTACACTGCATACATTATCTTCTTTTGCCATTTACCATACCTTGCAATTTTTAAACTTCAGGTACACTTTTCCAAAAAATAATAATAGATTTTTCTTTTTGGGGCGTATACAGAATGTACCGCTCTAAACAGCCAGTGACACCTTTTTATGTTACACTTTCATGAAATTCCTCAAAAAGTGTTTTCATACATAAAAAGATTAAGAAATAAAGAATTCATAATTATTTATATTTTAAATTGCATGACTACAGAATTTCAAATGTGTCACTTTAACTGTTTAGGAGAAAAGTGCACCTAAAGAAGCAAATGTGTGAAAAATACTGAAAATTTTTTGTTTATTAAAATATCAAGAGAGTAAAAATCATTAACCTTACTTAGTAAGTGGTAAAAGTTTCATTACGATAGATTGTATAGTTTTCAAGAAAAAAACACTAACATACTACCTGGCAAAGTGACCAGGCGTACTGTCCTTGGTTGTCAAGCGCTGTGATCATCTGTTGTCTTCTTTCATGGAAGTTTGAACACAGTGTTGTAATAATCAATTGAAACCAAAAAGGTGAGTCGATTAATGACACTACACAACACTTATTTAAATAATTTACTGAAACATGTTTCGGAGGCTGACTTTCATCCATTATCAACCAGACATTGACTGGTTCTCCCTGGTGTGGATGGTGATGTTTCCTCTGAGGTCTCCTCTGGTGATAGCTCAAGGAACTTGAAGATATCCTTCTGGGGGATGTCGAAATTGAATACTCTGTTTCTATTTTTCAAAATGGTTTATTCCCATGTGGACAGCTTTTGTTTTCCTGTTACATGTTTGAGGAGTTTCAGTTCTGGCTTTATGTTGTGGGTTTTTGTCCAGAAGTGAGTGGCAACTGCTGATTTTTCCAACTGTTTGTTTTATGTTTCTAAAGTGTTCCTTGGGTCTTATTTCTAAATTTCTTTTGATTTTTCCTGTATACACTTCATTACAGTCACTGCATTCAATTTGGTATATGCCAGATTTTTTATTAGGTGGATGGCATCTTTGATGTTTGAGTTCAGTAGATTTTTTATGGAGTAGTGGTTCACTGGTGCTAGCTGAATGTTCTGTTTTTTTGAAAACTTTTTTTAATTTTCCAAAGGCCCAAGGATGGAATTTGAATTTTTTTAATGTCATTTTTGTTTTTGCTGTTGTGAGTGTTGTAGATTCTTTTACTAACTTTTTTGTTTCTGCTCGTTTCAATTTTTTGTCTACTAATGATGTGGGGAAGCCTTTTTTTTGTGCTATTACAATTATTTTGCAACATTTTGCTTTGTATTCTTCTGTTGGAAGGGAGATGTTCACCAAGCTATTAAGGATTGCCTGTTTGTGACTTCTAGGATTGTAACTATGAGCTTTTATGTAATTGTCTCTCTACATTGGTTTTCTGTGAATGCCGAAGTTTACTCTATTCTTGTTTTTAATTGAAAATCCAAAAATGGTACTTTCTCATTATTTTCCAATTCCAAAGTGAACTTAATGCTTTTTTCCTCAATCCAGAACTATACACCAACAGTAAGTTTGTTGGCATAAATAAATAATAATTACCATCTGAAGGTTATTTAATCCTGGGACATAAAGTACTTACAATAGTAAGTCACCATTGGGGTAATTTGTCTCTGATGTGAGACTGCCTTTGTGGTTTACCAGGAGAAATACGAACTGGATTGAGAATTTAATGCCATTCTGGCAGTTTGTCACAATAGCTCAGTGGTTAGAGCAGCCGCCCGGTAAGCGGAAGGTCTGTGGTTCAAATCCCAGTTGTGGCATTGAATTTTTAAGTTCCAGTTCTACCTCTTAAATGTTAGGAGTGTTTAGCTTTGCTTGAAGTGTTTTCAAATGAATTGATTGCAGTATGCAGTACAACAAAGAGTTCATGTACAATACGTTTGTGGTTACATCATCTTGTAGGAAAGCTGTAAAGCAATTTGAAACTAAATTTCCTGGCATACGTATTCCAAGTAGAGATACCATTCATTTCATTGTATATAAATTCAGAGCAGTGGGATTAATTCGTGATAGGAAATGAAAGGTAAAATGGCATGTGCTTGCAGAACAGAAATTAGACAAAATCGGAGAAAGATTAAAATGGTCACCTTGAAAATCTCATAGGTGCCTTGCACGATACAAAATTAAAACAAAATATCAGGACCGAAATTAATACTACGTTGGAAGTTGAACTATAATGCGTGTGAACAAACATTTCCTCAGAAGATTCCCCAAACATATTGATGCAGATGGATGGCATTTCCAACATCTGTGATAAGGCATGTTTTATGTTTATTCTTATAATTATTAATAAGTATGAAACTTGCAACAGAGCAGAACGGACGTGCGGTACAGTTGTTCCCGCGGAAGTGAGGAAAAAGGAATTAAGTGACATGGCAGCTACAAAGCAGATGGGAGAAGTTATAAGAAATAATGGCTTGGCAATGAGATTTAAGCAAGAATGGAGTAAGTGGGATAATATAGAGTTGGAGATTAAAACTAAAGAATAGGAGAAGGTAAAAACCAAGATGGAAAAAATGGATGGAAGAATGGAAAGTATGGAAGACTTCATGAGAAGATACAACTTAATAATTTCTGGGATAGAAGAACAAAAAGGAATTGGAGCATTTCAAGAGACACGAGAATTGTTAATGAAGAGGCTAGGGATAAATATGAGAGGCTTCGAGCTGCGGGATGCATTTAAAATGGGGAAATTAGAAAGCAAAAGGAATATATTGGAAAAATTTAGCAATACAGAATTGGTACCGGAAGTATTAAAAGAAACAAAAAAAAAACCAAGCGGAACATTTATATATATTAATAAGGATCTTTCTTATGAACAAAGAGAACAAAGGAGGAAGCTGATTGAAGAAAGGACAGTGAGAAGACAAGGTTTCAATGCATTTATACGAAATGGTAAACTGTGGATTGATGGGCAAGTGGCTGAGCAGAGAAGCGGCATAAGGAACATCCAAGACACAGAGCTTACGAAAGTTGTTGATACAGTAGACTTAAATAAGCTGACATCAGTATCCGGTGTGAATGTCCAGAATGCACGTGGAGTAAATGAAGTGTACCTTGATGGAGGGGAAGTGATGAACTGTAAATGGTGGAGAAGAGGGGGAAATCTCAGAAATGGCGGTCGGTGGAGCAAAGAAGAAAATAAAAAAATGTTATTGCATTACGCCGAGTACAGAGTGAAACAAGTATGGGAATCGAGGTGATTAAGAAAATAAACAAAAAAAGTGAGGGGATACACGGGATCAGAGAAAAGCAGAGTGAAACAAGTGTGGAGGTGCAAGGGATCAAGGAAAATCAGTGTGAAACAAGTGTGGAGACTCAAGGGGTTAGAAAAGTGTGGAAATTTAGGCAGGGGATATCGAGATGTAAGAACATAACAAGGTATAAATATGGCTTTTATGGATAAAATGTAGAAAGGAAGAAATAGAAGGTGTCGTAAGACGTATAGGAACAGATTTCAACAGATGTGATATGGCTGTATTACAGAGAGCTGCTAGTGAAGTTAAATAATTAGCAATAGGGAAAGGGGACACAAATGGGGTGATGTGTAAGTGAGAAGCACTGATAATGGTGGTTAAGTGTATACAGACGGTGAAACAATAATTATATGAAAAGAAATGAGTATAATAATTTAAAGAGAGGGACAAAAATTTGGCAAATATGAAAAATCTAGTGCAGCATACAAATTAAATGAAAAAACAATAACTATTAAAAGGGATAAACATGTGCAAAATATGTAATTGTGATGAAGGGCTGCCCTGTTAGCAAAAGGGCCAGGGCCCAGCTCAGGGGTAGCCCAAGATGTATTAGTTTTTAATACTCAATAAATCATATCATATAATTGTTAATGTGATTAGAGATTTGATTTGTCATCCTGAATGTGTGACTGCCAGCCAAGTCATGCAGTAAGTGTCTGGGAGATGGGCTGTACACCTGCCGGCCACGTTTTGTAGTAAACATACTGTATTAATGCTGCAATAATACTTTTTGACAAGTAGGTAGTCATGCTATCCTTCAGGTCTCTGTACATTAATTGCTAGACTACTCTTTTGAAACCAATGATTTTCATTACTTTTGTTAGATAATACACAGGATAAATCAAAGCTTTATTTGCAGTAGACACTTCTGAGGAAAAAATAATATAAAATGCAGTTCAGCAATATGCTGGTTCAGTGGGAACTTCTTTAACATGAATTCTAGCTCTGAAAGACTGCACAAGGTCTCATTCCACCATGAAGGATGGGCTAACGATGTACCAAGGAAATAAAATATTCTTAGGAATGCTTTCAATGCAGAATATTTTCTTATATGTAAAATGCGAAAATAATAGTCAAGTGTTTATAGCACAGCATGATTTTGTACTAATTAAAATCATAAGAAACAAAATAAAAGTAACATTTTGGTGCTTTAATTTCATAGGAGACCGTATGTGGAAAAATGTAAACATATATTATTGTGCTGCTCTAATGCATAATATGCGCTTTACTTTTGATCATCAGAATCCTCTCAGATAACACACACTGCATGCATTGTTCATTCTTGGAAGTCACTGAAGTTTCACATTGCACTAATGAGTGTGCCACTTCAGCCAATGAAATCAAATAAATCATGAATGACAGTTGTTCACTTGATGTGGAGCGAAACACAGTGTTGCAACATCTCCCCTCTTTTCTCTCTCATTCTGTTAGTTTTCTCATAATGTTGGTCTTCTAAGAAATAAATGTTGTTAGCCAATGCTGGATTTCTGACAATGAAGTCATTAATCCTCTTGCTCTCCAATATTTTTCACAATAAATGTGCACATGTGGAGTGTGAATGCTTAAAGAAAACTTGACAACGCTGCTTTTTGGGACAATGAATTCCTTCATTGTTTCACCTACACTTGATCTGCTGCATGTTAATCATTAGAGTAGCACAATAATTCCGTGAATATTCTGGGAATAAATAATACTCTAAGACAGTTCACATTATAAGTTACATATTTTAATAAGCTCTACATTTTTGCATTCTCTACTATGTGTTGTAAGTTAGGGAAGTATTGTATTCCACCTAAAAATTTGATATCAAGATTTCATTGGAAATACGTGTTTGCGGCTTTGTGAATCCAGAAAGAACATTTTTAGAATAAGATTTGTATATGTATCTGTTGGCGTGTGAATGGCATAACTCAAAAATGAAAAGTCAGTTAAATACCAAACTTCCAAACTTGGTATTTAAGTTCAGCTTCTTCCAACGATGCCATACAAAGATTTTCAAGAAAATCCACCCACCCCCTTTACATGGAACATTGGTAATGGAAAGGGGACACTTGGACCCACTGAACAATGAATAGGTTGAAAATTGCCAAAAATAGATGGAAAAGTACCATGGGAGATGTTCGACTTCCTAATATGCTTGTCCTGTCTTCTGAAAATGACATTTTAAAGTCATTCCCCAACATGAACATACTGATAAATTTCTTTTAACAAGTGTGCAGAGGAAAATTGCTCTTCAAAGTTCATCCAGAGTAAACACAAAACATAACCAGTACTTTTACATGCAAATTTGTCTTATAAATATACCTGTTAGCAAAATATACAATATACAAGTTTGGTACAAAAGAATAAATTTCCCTATAATGCATTACCACATATATTGTTATATTAAATTCAATAATTTTAATTAATTTTTAATTAATGTTACACTATCCTAATAAGTTTCAGAGTGTAATCTAAACTGTCTTTTGCTTGGGTTCCTGGCCAAGTTGGCATACCAGTCAATGAGGCCGCTGATGCCGCAGCAAAGAGTGCTGTTTTAACCCTAACATGTTTTACTTCAGTACCTGCAACTGATTTTAATCCTGTTTTATGGAAGGCTGTTCACCCCGTGCTGGTTTTCTGAATGGTCCTCCATCCAAGGGAATAAGCTGTGGAATGTCAATCATGGCTTTGTGCTCAAAAACCTCATTTCATCATCATGTAATCTAAACACATTTATTACAATTTTTACTGCACAAGAAAAAGCAATTTGAAGCACAAATTTACACTATATTACATAACGTGGTATATCTAATGAAAATTTTTGGAATAATATGCTCAGAATGTGTAGCATTGTTGCATTTAATCTATTGTCTATTTAGATAGATGCTATTGGATACATTCGATTATGAAGTAATAAAATGCATCACTTGCCGAACATTTTATTTTTTCTGTAAATATATTTTATTGTTTTTAACTTTTGAGTTACTTGTTTAAGCATTTACTATTTGCTGGTATCACATAATTTCTATAATATTGATTGAGAAAGACCATTTTCAAAGCTGAAAATAAGATCTCAGTAAAAGTTGGGGTTGGATGATAGTTTTAGGCGGAGTGCAAATAGCTTTTTTAGGGGATGGGCACCTCAGATTTTGAGTAATCCCAAAGTGTTAATTTCTACTCAGAGTTTCTCAAAATAATTTTCACTTCACTGTGTACCACTTCCAGTTATTTATCAACTGCCATTGTAGTTTAATATAATTAGGTTAAAATGAGATAATTGTTTTTTTTATAAGATTGCAAATGTAAGAATGTAATGTAGTACAATATTAAACAGATGGAGCTAAAAGAAATGATACTCTTATGTAACATATAATAATAATAGTAGTAGTAGTAGTAGTGGCGGTGGCGGTGGCGGTGGCGGCGGCAGCAGTAATAATAATAATAACAGTAATAATAAATAGTAGTAGAAATAGTAATAATAATAATAATAATAATAATAATAATAATAATAATAATAATAATAATAATAATAATAATAATAATAGTAATAATAATAGTAGTAATAATAGTAGTAATAATATGTAATCATGATGTGGCAGTGGTGGCAGCGGTGGCAGCAGTAGTAGTGATAATTCTGTACAGAATATGGAGCATATTCTCTTCATAGCTAGAGATTTCTTTAGGCCTTAAAAGCCGTGGTCTGCTGGAGTTTAGAGGTCTAGATGTTTCGTCCACATCTGCAGTGGTAACTGAACCTTTGCCAAGAAGACTAAGACCACATCACTGATGATGTCTGCCGTAGATGTGGATGAAAAGTCTGGACCTCTAAACTCTAGAGCAGACCTCAGCTTTTAAGCCCAGAAGAAATCTCTAGCTATAATTCTGACTCCGGCCGTGAAAGCTTCCGACTACTCATACTCTGTTTAATTGCATAATTTAATGATTTACCTAATACTTTAGTAGTTTTGCTATATTAGTTCACAGGCTGTTTAAAATACTTTCAGGCATCAGATGTAGCCTGTAGAAGAGGACATTAGTTGGGCCATATTGGCTTTTATTTGCAAATGATTATATGGAGAAAGTAGGAAAATATTTAGGAAAACTAAAGTAAAATGGACAAAAGGAAATAATGTATAAACCATAGAGAATATTTGAAAATGTAACAATGCATACTAAAATAACTGGTTTGTAATATACAAGGAGCACTTTAAAAGTTCTAGGTGTGAAAAAAAAAAAATAGAAACACACGCATGAAATTTTCCCCAGCAAGTAACCTTGTAAATTAATACATTTATTCAATGGTTTTCCACATTTTTAATACCCTCAGTAAACAATTCAGCTATGTGGAATAACTATATCTCAACTTCAGCCTCATAATTTGTTATGAATCTTTGTCCATCCAGTCATTTCTTAGCTTCGGAAACAAAAGTAATCACTGGGAGCCAAATCTAATAAATATGGTGGATAGGATGCAAAGGACATACAGTTTTGCAGCAAGAATTTCATACATATGTATGTGTTAAGGTGCATAACTGATGAAAGAAAACTTCCTTTTTCCTAAGTTGTGGACATTTAGCCTGAATAACATCCTTTAATTCGTCCAGTTGTAAAGCATAATAATTCCTTCTGATTGTTCGACCTTTCTGGAAAACCATACCATGAGACTCATAGAAAACTGGAACCATGACTTTTCCTGCAGATGGAACCAATTTTGCTTTCTTTGGTACACTTTCATCTGTTGCCATTCACTGCTTGGGCTCCTCCATCTGTCATGTAGTGATAAATCTGTGTTTCATCTACTGTTATGAAATAACAGAAAAAAAAATTGTAATTACATGTGAACAGGTCTAAATACAAGAGGAAATAGATGATTTAATGAGTCTTACAGATATTTGCATCACACAAAACAGTTTTACATTCAACAATAGGTATTCACACAGATTTCAGGTTTAGCCATGGACAATTTGCTATCACCATTCCTGGCTAATCTATTAATAAGTAACTTGGAAACATAATATGCAGAAAGGAGGTAATTACTATAAGTTTGGCATATTATGTAGGTATATTAATGGTATCTTTGCAAGGTATCTAACAAGTCCATCCATAATTCTCTTAAATTACTTAACTTACAGTACAGGGTTATGCAATTTACAAAGGAAACTGAATATGAAGCCGCGTTATCTTTCTTGTATATAAAAATAATTGCGAGGGCCATCCTAAAAGTACCTGTTCTGATGTACAGATAGCAGTTTTCATTTCAAACCAATTATTATGGTAGAAAGTACAAACCTTATACAGCTCAAGTTTGACAGTGCTATATTGTTTAGTACTTGTTTGGCAGTTATCAGCAGTGAATGCCTCAGCAAATTGTTGCATGCACTTCAATATATGAGTATCACACTTCAGTGACATTGCTAACGTTTGGGGGCTCCTGCAAATAAATGTTGGGGGCTTTACTCACTAATAAAGCTTAAAACTGGAGAGATTAAAATAGTACATATTTACTCACATAGAATATCATGAAAGTAAAATAAACTCACTTAATGACACGAACATCAGCAGACTTTTTTCAGGGGAAGGGTGGGGGGCATGTTGAAAGTGTGCAATTAATATTAATTCATTAATCTGTCACCAAAAACTGTAAAAGATGAATTATAGTATTTGTTGCTAATAAGCATATTAATTTATACTAAATAAATATGCTCTTACTAGCATAATAGCAAAAGTGATGGAAAGAATGGTGTCAAACAGATTAAATTGGTTTCTAGAATCACAAAATTTAATATCCCCATGTCAAGCTGGATTCAGAGAGTTCCACTCTACAAATGAACAAGTCTTACTTCTCAGTCAAGAAATCAAGGACTCCTTCAATAGAAAAGAAGATAATTTATCAGTTTTTATTGATTTCCAAAGTGCATATGATTCTATATGCAGAACAAAAGTACTAAAGAAAGTAAAAAAAAATAGGGATACAAGGTCCAAAGGTCATTTCCTAACACAACGCTTTATTGCAACCAGATATGGAAGAAATATATCTAAATACAAACAAGTACACTGTGGCTTACCACAATGCGCAGTGCTCAGCACAACACTTTTTAATATATTTATTTACGATCTGCCACAACAAATACAAGAATCAGGCATGAAGTGTGCACTATTTGCTGATGACTTAGTAATGTGGACTTCAAAACCAAAAAGCAAAAGTACAGAACTAGAAAAAACCATGCAACAATCCTTAACCAACTTACAGAGGTGGACCAAAGAAAATTTAATGACTGTTAATACAACAAAATCAAACTACCAAATCTTTTTACTAAGAAAAAAACCACTAAAAATATAACTAAATTTTGAGGGTCAACAATTACCAGAAACAAAGGAAGCAAAGTATTTAGGAGTTACATTTGATACCAAACTTACATGGACCAAACAAATAGAAAATGTAATACAAAGAGCAGAGAGGCGCCTTTCACTGTTAAAACGTCTAACAGGAATGAAGTGGGGATGTTCCAGAGCAACTCTTAACACAACATACAATGTATATATAAAGCCATTATTTACTTACTGCAGCGAAGTTCTTGTAACAGCAAACACAAAAAAAATTCAAATCTTTCAAAACCAAAGTCTGAGATTAATTACAGGTGCTATCAAAACCACACCAATAGCAGCTATGGAAATACTAACCAACCAATACCCCATTGAATACGAAATAGAAAAAGCGACTCTTATTCAACACGAAAAGTTGATCAGACTCCCATTCAATACATGGCACAAGAGAAATTTTACACATACACTAAAGACTCAGGAGAGCTTTCTTTCCAAAATTCAAGACATCAAGAAAAATGTACACCTTCCTAATTCAAAGGAAAATTTCATATCTAAAGTCAATCCAACACATACATTAGACATCACATATTATTTACACCTGACAGAAGAAGTTAAAAAAAGTGATACTCCAACTAGTGTTCTAAAATTATTGGCATTAGAGACAATCCATACTAGATTTCCAGAACATGAATGGCTCCATATTTATACTGATGGATCATTAATATCAAACCAAGATGGAGCAGGTGCTGGAGTCACATGTCACCTCTTCCTATTACAAATCTTTAAGTTATGGAACTACTAACTTTGATGGAGAAATTGAAGCAATTCGAATGGCCCTACAAAATCTTTTGTACAGAATTTCACATTTTCAGCAATAAGTTATTCTCTCAGATTCCAGGGCAGCAATTATAGCAATTACTTCCAAGTTGTCACCAAAAAACCAAACAATTATAGAATGTTGGAAAATCCTTACCCATCTAACAGCACTTCAAAATCACCTAGTCTTCCAATGTATACCAGCTCACTGTGGACTGAGTGGTAATGAGAAAGCTGATTTTCTTGCAAAAAACGGTACCAGCGGTGTACAAAAATCTAGAGTTAATCTACCATTTTATGCAGCTAAAAGATTAGTCAACTCTGAATTCAAAAAAAATTATTGCAAAATATTACTATGAAAAATCAAAGAATAAAAGATGGGAACTACCAAACAGTAATTCCTGACTATCCTCGAAAAACAGCAGTTGCAACCTTCAGGTTGATTACCAGACATGATTGTCTGGCAAAACATTTAAACAGAATTGGGATATATTCTTCACCACTCTGTCCTCTATGTGATCTGCAAGAGGAAATGGATCGAGACCACCTTCAAGTATCCCCGGCCACTTCTAGTGCCCCATCCATCAGTGAAAAATATTGGAGAGCAAGAGGATTAATGACTTCATTGTCAGAAATCCAGCATTAGCTAACAACAACAATACTAAATAAAAACTGTTCTTTACATCCACATTAAAGCAATAGTCTAGTAGTAATTGATTGCACATTAAATTTATTATTTTCCAAGGGGGGATCACAGCCCTCCCCCTTACCCCCTGCTTATAATTTCATAGTTATTTTAGGTTGTATGGTTTATGCCTCTAAAATGCAACTTTGTATTTCTTTATAAATGCATATTTATGAAATATATTCTTATTTTAGATTATCTAGGTATTGCACAACTACCTATTACTATTCAAGTTATACAGTTTGTGCCTCTGAAATGCAACATTGTATTTCTTTCATAAACATATATTTCCGAAATATGTATATTTCCATTTAAGGTTCTCTACCTACTACACGACGCATGAGCTTATGATTTCATAGTTATTTCAGGTTATGTAATTCATTAATTAATTTGTTTCATCCTAATATGAAATACCACGTGTGCAAGTTGCCCAAATTTTCCATTTTGAATGAGAATAAAGTTTCCCACCTTACTGATCATCTATGTACACGTATTGCTGGAAGTTATTGTCATTCTAATGTGATATGCATTGCCAACTACTTAATTCCAACGTACTGCTGGCTACTTTCATTTCTCTTGCATTAGCACCCTGCGTTTGCAGTCCCTAAGCCCGTATTCGGCAACTCTATCAAAGACTGCAATGATTTGGGCATGTAACTAAATGGAAGATGGAAGACTGCTAAAGGAAGTAATGACGTGGACACCAGAAATGAAAATGTACTAGAAGATTGCAAGAGAATTACAAGGACAAATTAGAAGAAGTTTTAAATGCTGAGATTATTCATTTTAAAGCCGATGTTAAGAACAATAAAATAGAAACATTTTCCTTTAGCACATTGTGTTAAAGAGAAACCTGAAAACCACATTCAAGAAATGTTTTCCAATTAAGATATAGTCTTAAAAGTATTCTTGTCGACTGGTGCAACTAATTATTCTGTAAAGCACTATGTCACTGCTGAAAAGACTGAAGAATTAATTTACTATTATACATGTAATATAAGATCAAACAGTCTTGGTATCCTCTCCATGAATTCTAATATTCTGCAACCATAAGGATGTGATGAACATATTTGCAAAAGAGAGAACATATGTTAAACCTGTCGCTGCCTGACAGTTTGGTGAATTCAATATGCAAATGTGTTATGACAAATGACAAGCCTGGTTTCTTTTAATGTCACTTTATTTCTTCTAAACTTAATGACAAAACACAGTTATGTGTTTTATGGTTAACACAGTTTACATTTCATTGTGACCTTGCAACTCGTAGCTGTTCTGTTCTATTTATTCTCATAGTACACAAACAACTCTGCTGCACTCAAACCAAAAACTAACTTGCTTGTGTCGACTTACATATAAATTCCAGGCAAATTACCGACAAATCTTCTGGAAAGTATGCATTTCTTGAAACTTCTTATACTTTCTGGAACCAGCCTTTGTTCTATCTGCTCATTGTTGCTGACCGTGTGTTGTTTACTGACCGGGGCTTATAAGCAGTGGCATGAGGTAACTAACCTTTAGGATCTCCTTTGTCCATTCGACTGCTGTTACATGCTCCCTCCTCAGGACTGGTTGTCCCAATGAGCACCGTCTTAATGGGCCAGACGATCTGAATGTACCAAGAGCTTCTTCCCTTGGGACAGCCTCTGGATGCGGTAGACATAATTGATTGTCCTCACCATGAGGTATGGTCCCTGCCATGGTTGTTACAGCTTGGGGCAGTGCCTCTTGGTTCGGGTAGGGTGATTAAGCCACACAAAATCACCCTGCTAGAACTCTAGGCTGTTAGCCTTTCCAGTCGTATTGGGTCTTTATCTGGTCACTCACCACCTGGATGTATTGTTGTTGTTTGCTAATGCTGAATTTCTGACAATGAAGTCATTAATCCTGTTGCTGTCCAATATTTTTCACTGATGGATGGGGCGCTAGAAGTGGCCAAGCATATCTGAAGGTGGTCCTAATCCATTTCCTCTTGCAGATAACAGAGTACAGAGTGGTGAAGAATATAGCCCAATTCTGTTCAAATGTTTTTGCACTTGGATGTGCTGACGGGCAAACTGGTGTGCATCATGGAGATGGTCTACAAGGTTCTCCATGTAGTAGTGCTGGCTGTCCTAACCCAGGGGGATTCCCAAACATCAGGTCACACGGAAGACACAATTCTCTGCCAAAGATCAAACAAGTCACTTCATCCTGGTGGTGTCATGGGTAGATGAATGATAGGTCAGCAAGAACAATGGTAGAACAATTCTTCCACAAGAAAGATCATCTTGACCTCCTTGTTATGCACTGCGTACACCTTAGGCCAATTAGTGAAATAGCCAAGGCCACCAGCAGATATTTGTTGTTCCTGTTGGAGACGGAATGGTCCAGCTATGTCAGTGGTGAGGCCTCAATCAGTAGTATCTCTGTTGTAGCTTGCTGACCATGCGTTTGGATCCAAGGTGCCCTCCAGGATTTGGTGGCTGCTGAATAGGTCAGGCGTCTCCAGTGTCGATGTGGTAATCGCCGTTCTCTTAGCTGAAGACTGGCTGATAACGTCCAAGTAGATGTTGGACCATCTCCAGTTGCTCTCCGGTCAGATGGTCAGGTACCCTCTTCCATGAACCTTTCATCTGGGGCCCCAGGTCCTGCAATGGGGCTGGCTCCTCAGACCCATCGCACTATGTCACATTCATAGTTGGTTCGCAATTGCCCAGCTCTATTCCAGCTTGCATATCCCAATCGCTGTTAATGGATTCATCAGCTTCACAAGCACTTCCTTCCAGCAAGGTAATGATGCTCTGGCAACACAAAATTCAAGGGCGTCTTGTGGTCCAGCACCAGGTTCCTTGATGGCTTCCCCTCCAGGTGTGCCTATACAACAATCTCACTTCTCATGAGCACTAGCACGTCTTCCATTGGGAGCACCATGCATATCCTGGTTGCTCATATGGGCTTTGAAGCATTGCCTCGTCTCGCCCAAGTCACAAGATCTTCCTGTTGACATCAACCGTCGCATCGTGGTTGCTGAGGGCGTCCAGTCCTAGTATCACTTCCTCAGCCACTCTCGCGATGAGCACCCAAAGTCAACCTCAGTCACACCTCCTTCTTCATAGGCAGGGTATTGCCCGATGCTGTCACCATCTGGCAGGGGCGATCTAGTTTCCTCGATGGTACCACTTCCCTCGTATCCATCCATCCGTGAAGATGCTGTTGTCCACCTTCCCACACAAGGCATGCAGCGTCACTTGAGGAGTTGTGCCCCTCGTCACACACTCATTCGTTTTCCACTCTCTCTTTGGCTGGGTGTGCACAGCCCCTCATTAGATGTCCAGGCCAGCCACAATCCCAGTGCACACCACTGGAAGATCTTCGTCACTGATCTTGGGTTGCTGCTCTGTCATATCGGATGCTCCTGTTTTTGAGGTCAGAACAATTGTTACCTTGGTCACCTACATATCAGTGCAACCGAGCATTAGGCGCTGACATATCTTGGCTTTCCACACCCCGTCGATGGAGGAGTAGGTAGCTTCTGGGGGCACATAACCAGTCGGAAGGTTCCCAGAGCCTTGTTCATCAGTTGTTTGATGGCCAGGGCAAACTCCTGCAGCACCTCCTCTGGCTGCTGCTGCAGCTTTGACCTGAGCTGAATACGATAGACTGTGGCCAGATGGTGGTTTCCGAACCAGTTTTCGAGAGGTTCCCAGATATATCCGATGCCACCGAAAGTTTTTTGCCAAGGATTTGTTCCACCCTCATGTTCAGTTCCTTTGTATTGATGTTGACTCTGTCTTCCAGGGCACTAAGCCATTTCCTACCATGCTGCTTAACCTCTTGAGTGATGGCCATTTAAAACTTCCACGAGCTACCCAATATCTAGCGCAGGGCATTTAAATTGTTAAATGCACTAAAAGTGCTTCGTATATACACAGCTGTATTTTGTGTAAATATTAAGTTATTTTAATGAAATAAAAACTGGTATAAAACTCGTTATATGCAGTATACATGTACGTCATCAGCAAAGTTGAGTTGCATTTACAAAACGTTGAAATGGCACTATTTTGTTTCACTGTGGTGGAAAGTTAACTTTGCTCTGTCGAACGCATCTAATATAAGTTCTCTGAAAGAAACAGTAGTCGACCCATTGTATGTGTGGCTTGTGCATCAGCATACTGTGAAATAAAGCACTAGTGTATGCGTGGTCTCTTGAGTCATCAGAATAGAGCATGTTTGCAACTTTTGCTTACGTGTGTTTCGTAACTTAGTAGACTCTGTTTCTTTCTTTGTTGAAGTACATACATATACTTTCCTGCTTGTAGCTAAAGTGAGAAGTGGTATAAAAAGGTATTTTTGCACCAACTGGATATAACCATATACAATTGTTTGGTAATTTGGAGAGCTCTAAACCCACACAAGACAATGACCTACCTGGACTTCCGACTATCAATAGCTCGCAGCCTAATTGAACAATACCACGTTGGGGGTAAAAATTCAGAACCCCTGCACCCCTCAGACTTCCAGGAAAACATTATCCTAAAAGGATACCACCAACAGCAAAGAAGTTCCGCCCATCTCGAAACTGTTTCATGTGCCACAAGAAGGGAATTCGCGAATGTGGAGATGCACCCTATGTTTATCCCTGTTTTGAGGCATATCACTGCACAAGGAACATATAAAGGTAAGCCAGTAAAGTATATAGACTTTACTTAGATGTTTCATAAAGGGAAAATTAAAACAAGTTGAGTTAGATAAGGGATAAATATATTGAGTAATACAAGATGAAAATATCAAGTTCACCATGGAAGTTGAAGAAAAGGGATGTTTACCATATTTGGATTTAAAACTAATGAGGCAGAATGGAAAAATAATGTTTGGTATCCATAGGAAAGACACTCACGTAAACAATTACATTAAGAAGAACAATAATAACCCTTACTCTCATCAATATGCGGTCTTCAGAAGCTTACTACACAGACTCAACTCCATACCACTTGAAAAAGAGGAATATGATTTAGAATTCCACAATATCCTCAACATTGCAAACTTGAACAATTTCAACTCTGATGTTATACATAAAATGAACAAACACTCAATCAAACAGAAAAAGCTTACTGATTTAACCAAATTAAAAAGAATAAATGAAACTAAAGGGCAATTTAAAAAAATGACATATCATCCCAAACTGTTTAGAAAACTGACTACCATTTTCAAAGACTACAACATAAAATTGGTACCTTACAACAAATACAACCTCAGGAACTTACTCAACTCCCCACTTCAGAATACGCTTTCAAAAACCGCTAAATCAGGAATCTACAAGATCGATTGTGACGATTGTGAGAAGTTCTACATAGGTAAAACAAAAAGGAACCTGAATATTAGACTAAAAGAACACAGGAGACACATTCTCAACAAACAGTGTGAGAAATCTGCGGTGGCACACCACTTTTGGAATGAGAATCACAACATTGGAAACAACATCAAACTGCTAAAACCAGCCACTTCTGCATTAGATTTGGACCTTTGGGAGAAATATTTTATTCACTTAAACTCCAGTCATGTCTGCAATTTTGAAATTCCCTCTGCACCAGATTTGATTGTGTTTGCAAGTTCTACCACCAGAGCGAAGGAGAGTGTACAAGGTACCAAACTCGGAATTCAAACAACAGTTGCTACTGGCTGAGGATGTGGACGTAACCTCCACGAAAGCGCTCCTGTTTATCTACAACTACAAGTAAGTGATTGTCTACCTGAATATATAAAAGCAACTAAAAACCTTCACAATGATCAGGACATCACTATATATAATGCTTCTCCTTTTAATAAAAATATTATCTCTGATTGTTGATCTAGGTACTCGATGCTTTATTCTATTGCTTTGAATCCTTCACTGTGGCTCAGTTTCTCATTCCCCATTTCAGTGCCTTCATTGTCATTTTCACTTTATTCAGCCTCTACATTCACTGCCTCTACTTTCATCTCATCAGTCATTTCCAGTTGTTCGTCTGCATTGATCCACTACATGGCTACATCACTTTCATTGATTAAGCTAGCTGTGCAAGGTTGAGGTATGAGTAGTTTCTTGATTTTCTGTGGCGTTTAATAACTTTGCTTTGCAAAATGGGACCTTGGCTAACCCGGAGCTTGGTTAGTTGGGGTTTGGGTAACTGTGGCTCTACTGTATTGGGTATACTTTAATATCACTGAGTATTGAGAGTATCAAGGTACTGACATTTGCAGTCCCATCACTAGCAGCTATGGATTAACTGAACTTACTTTCTAATTCCTTGTGTAGTGTAATTGCAGTGTAAACTGAGTTAAGCTTTGTTCTTGACTTGACAAAGTAGAGTGAAGTAAGAATATGTTTTATTTAGCACCTGAAACAAAAGATTTAGCATTAATTAGTTTATTAAGAGCTTATATTAATACTACTTTTTCAGAATTTATTATTCAATTCAAGTAATAGTTTTTCTGGCATTTCGTATCACAAAAGAAATTAATTTTGTTTATAAAGGTGCACTGAATGAACATTTTATTTCTGCATATGTAATTGGTGGTTTAAAACTGGTAAGAAAAATTAAAACTGCAGTTCAAAACACCAAATAGTATCTGATTTAGAGAGCAGTGAAATCATTACTTCATAGCTGAGTTCATAATATACCACTATACAGAAAGGTTTCCTATTTTCACACCCTGAACTCTGAGCTCACAGCATGCTTATTTATTTGTAGTCAATTGTGATAAATTGTCAGGCCTCCCCAATTTGATCAATATTGTGTTACATGTTCATATTTGGAATCAATATTGTAGTCAATTCTAGTTACCTTCAATTGAATGGATATACGAAAGAAAACATTAGAAAACTGAAGTCAAAATAATAGGTGCCTGCTACTATACCACAGAACCAAGAAGGGGCATATGCAGAGAGTTCATTTACAAGGGCTGAAACAGGAATAACAAGTAAGTGATACTTTCATTTTGCGGTCACTTTTCTGGATTTATCGATTTGAAATTACCATCTGAAAAATAGGGCATAATGACTAAATAGAGGATTTGATGAATCAGCATGACTAACAACCAAAGTACCAAACTTTAGCTATTTATAGGACCAGAATCAAACAGAAGTACAGTTCTCATTTCCAGGTCTGGTTAACCCCTACAAACTGAAGAATTGACCTTTAAGCGTGGCTAACAAGAAAGACAGACCGCATGAACTGCAGTGACATAATTCTCCTAGTCCAGTCATGGTGCAGTGAAGTAAAACCATAATCACCTAACACATCCATGCTCTAAACAACCAAAAGATTACTCGTGGAATTCACACAAAAGATACAATTTTATCATGATGGTGCACAGTGTTAGCCACATATCAGACTACCATTACTATGTAACTCTGATTCATGCCTCAACCTGTCTTTTTTGTGAGCCATACTTTTAAGTTAATTAGTCAAGTGTGTACAAGGAGAGTACAAAGAAGTACTTAGAAGTTTCAAGTTCTATTTCCAATTTACACCCATTTAATTGTTGTTACTAACCATCATTTAGAATGATAATTTTCCAAAAGAATAGATTAGACACTATTATCCACTAATATTTACCATTTTTTTAATGTATATAGTATTTTTATTTACCTATTTATTAACAGGTGCAACATGGTATGGTATAGTAAACCTGTAAGTACAAAAGAATTTCAGAAAACAAAAATTACACACTTTGAGATTATGGTTTTGAGTATCTAGGGGGGGGGGGGAGCTTGAGCCCTTTCTTGGTAACTTGGCCTAGGGGAGGTAGTGCATCTACATTTTGGCTTACTTGAAATTTACACAAGCATTTTCTAGCCCGTAAATAGTTTCAAAATTATAACCTTTGGAGGTGTTAAATAAAGTCAGTGGTACGATAAATAGGGTGAGTGTTTTGATTTGAGAGATCAAAATGGAAAGTTATATGACATATTAAACCAGTAATTAAAGACATATGAAACTGTAATATACCTAAGGTTACAAAATGATTAACAAAATACAATTGTGAAACTGTTACTTCTTTTAAAGATTAAAATATAAGGATTTAGCCATAAGCATTGTAAATTTTCAAGGCAACAAGAAACATTGTGAATTAATCCTAATTGTGAAATACTTAAAGCATTTTACAAGTTAAATGTGTTGATATATAGCTGCAAGTTAACTTTGATCTTGTAATTTCTATATGTGTGCAAATCTTTGCTCTGATTTCCTTCCCTACAGCTCTGAGGGTTCAGTTTATGACAAAATAGATAATGCTAAGGTTAAATAGGCCCAGCATTAGGTAATAGTAATTGTAACATTGAACTAGAGTAGGATTTACTGAGTATGACCACAAGTGTTATGAAAACTAACATTACAGAAATGCTAGTAGGTGTTATCCATAAAATATGAAAAACACTTCCACAAAATTTCAGTAGCAATGTAATTTTGTGGGTATTGACAAAAAGACAAGAGAATATAAATAATTTTATCAAATAAAAAGAAGTGAAGTGCAAAAGAACAGAACTCTTTGTTATTTCAACATGAAAAGTTCAAATGTTTAGGTAATAGAAGAACATACTCACTGGAAATATATTACTCATATACTTACATTGCTAGCACTCAAGTAAAACATAAATAATTTTACTTTTCTAGTCATAGGAAGATCTAGTTTTTGCCATTTCATTATTTGCAGCCATTTGGAACATACAGCATAGGAAAGGGACCTTTTTATTAAGTGCAACTTTAAGGTGGCAAAGTAGAGTGATGTAAGACATTAAAAATAATTAATTTGTACAGAACTTATGCTAATAGTGTGCATATAAAATTGACCTCTCAACTTACAGCAGTGAATGTTGCAAAGCAAATAGTGTTATAGAAGTGCCATGCCGTGAATTTAACTGGTTTTTGTGAACGCATCATAATCATAGGCATAAACCTCTTGAAATATAGTGACTGGTTCACCCAGTTGCAATTATACATGGCTTTGTTTATCTCCAAACTCTGAAATGAAAATTAGTCTAATAATTACCTGAAATAATAGTTGTAATTAGTTATTTTTAGTCTCAAGCTTCCTCACTGATATTCTGATGAATTATTTAAGTATTTATATTTATATCCAAGGAGGAGACCTGGGTTTGCTTCCCAGTACTGGCATGGGGATTTTCTCCCACTGACAGACTGGTCCAGGGTGCACTCAGCTTTGTGAGGTCCCTCAGGGGCCAACTGAAGAGTTACTTGATTGAGAAGTGGTTGCCCTTGGTTCTGTAGACCACATAATTAGCCAGGAGAGTCTAGGATGCTGACCACATTCCACCTCCAGTACTGCACCACATTCATGATGCCTGTGGTGGGCAGAGGTGGGGTGTGCAGTGGCTGGGTAGTAGGTCATGGTCTGAAAAGTCTATTGCACCATGGAGTTAAGTTATTTATATTTATGTGAGAAACAAGTTCTAGAAAACCCATTTAAAAAAAAATAACAGACTTCAGCTATGCTGCCTGTGCATTTTTAATTGTTGTACTTACAAGAACATTACTTATAACTATGAAAAAATTCTATAAAATGCTGTGTATAAGTCATAAATAATGGGTAAAAGAAATTGGAAAGGGTAGTATGTTGACTGCATTATATGAAATAATCAAATATTAATTTATTGTATCTTAGCATGTCATCTTCTGATACATTAACCTTCTAGCAGGTGAGCCATTATAAGAAGTACAACCCCATTATTTATGCTTTATGATGATTTAACCTTGATCTATTGTGTCACCGGCATTATGTATTCTATTGTTGATGCTTACTTCACAATATGGTGACTGTTGCAGTTTCTTTCCTTAATGTTCTCAGTTGGCTTAGTACATTCCAAGTAATGAGATGTTAGCTAACGCTGGATTTCTGACAATGAAGTCATTAATCCTCTTGCACTCCAATATAAAAGAGAACAGTAGCAGTAATAGTAACCACTTTTTAGAGAGCACCATATTTTTATGTTTTGGCAGTTACATCACTCTCTCACAACCCCCAGAATGTCTAGAGGACCACACTGTCGTTGGGTTACGGGTCTCACCGACTTGACTGGGAGAGTTATCAAAATAAATTCACCGGCCATATCCTCTGATTACCAATCAGAGGACATATTACATGCCATGACAGGTCAGGGGTCAGGGGTTAAGAGTTTATAGAGAAATTAGAGAAATGGAAAGGTTGGAAAAATAAAGACTCCATAGCCCTTGTGTACCCTAATAGCATTAGGTTTGGAAGAGAACAAGAGATGACCAAGGGAAGATCATAAGGACAGATAGAAAAGCTACAGTGATGAGCAAAACACCAGAAAGTGGAAGTAATGTTCTGCTCAGCTTGGGTACCTTGTGGTCGCCATCCACATATCCCCTAGACAGGGACCCCTGAGGAGGCACCAGTATTGTGGTGCCTCGCACATTACAGTTACTTTATAGCACCTTTTCTTTTTCTAATTGCCTGATTAAACATGTCAGAAAAGAAGGCTATGATATCTTCCTTTCATAGAAGTTTGAAAACAGTGTTGTTGTAATTAATTTATTTTTTAAAAGGTGAGTTAATTAATAACACTGAACAACACTTACAAAATATTTTTCCGGGACACATTTTGAAACGCGTCCCGGAAAAATATTTTGTAAGTGTTATTCAGTGTTATTAATTAACTCACCTTTTAAAAAATAAAAGGCTATGATATTTTGGAAAATAAGAGCATTTAATGTGTTAAAAAATGTGAAAACTTCCCTCAGGAATATACTTAAAGCCAATTGCCAGACTTAAGCATGTGAAAAAGTGCTGTCATTATTATGTCCTACCACAAACTGTTTTGATGAAAATAGTGCAATGACTGCGTACCAACACATGAATTGCAACGCTTCAAACTGCAGAAGAGGCAGATGACGATGTGGATGAATTGTTATTATAATCAACACAAGTGAGTAAATATATTTAATTTTAAGAGGTAGAACCGGAGCTGAAAAATCCAATGCCACAGCCGGGACCCAAACCACAAACCCCCCCACCAGGTGGGCACCCCAACCACCAAGCCACTGTGACAACCCGCCAGAACAACACTGAACCCCCAACAAATCTGCATCCCCCCCCCCCTCCCTCCCAGCAAACCACAAAGGCAGTCCCACACCAGAGACAATCACCCCAACGGTGACCCACCATCGCAAGCACCTTATGTCCCGGGATTAAACAACCCTCAGATGGCAACCATCATCTATCTATACCAACAAACTTACTGTGAGGCTGCCTTTGTGGTTTACTGGGAGAAATGTGAATTAGAGAATTCAGTGTCATTCTGGCAGGTTGTCACAGCAGTTTAATGGTTAGAGCACCTGCCAAGTAAGCAAAGGATCTGTGGTTCAAATCCCAGCTGTGGCATTGGATTTTTCAGTTCCAATTCTACCTATCAAACATTGCACACACATGGCTTGTGTGTTTAAAAACACCAACAGTATTATTGTTGGCACAAACAACAATCACCATCTGAAGGCTATTCAATCCCTAGACAAAGCACCCACAATAGCAAGTCACCACCGGTGCAACCATCTCCGATGCGAGACCACCCCCACAGTCCACCGGGAGAAACATGAACCAGTCAGAGAATCCAGCGCCATTCCCGCAGGCTGCCACAGCAGCCCAATGGCTAGAGCACCCGCCCAGCAAGCAGAGGGCCCACGGCCCAAATCCCAGTTGCGGCACTGGATCCCCCAGCTCCAATTTCAGCTTTCAAACATTGCCCACATACAGCTCATGTGTTTAAAAACACCAACAGTAAGTTTGTTGGCATAAATAAAATTTAAATTTATTTGTTATTGTTACAATAAAGTAATGAGATATTGAATGTTGTAAAAAGCACATGCACCTGCTCCTTGATAGATAAGTGTTTAGTTATGCAATTAGGAATATACAGAGGTAAGTGTAATAACTATTAAAATGTACTTTATCATTCGTTCTCCGAGTAGTGCACTCTTTAATTTTTTAAATTGGTTGTGTGTGCATTTATTTATTTTTTCATTATTTATTTTCATGTCAAAGTTTTATTGAATGAAGAGGTTGGTAAACTACCTGAAGAAAGTGATAATAGATAAAAACCTATGTGGATTGTACAGAGCTGGTGGAAAGTGATGCAGATTTGAGAGACAAGAACATTGAATTAGAAAAGCATAATAGTGAATCTGAACAGGAAGGAGTGGAGCGTGAAGATCTTGACGAGCTAAAAGAAGTGCAGGAATTTTTTTTTAGGAAGAGATAAAGCTACACTTTGGTGTAAAAAAGAATGTCCTAAAACTTCAAAAACGAAGAAAAGAAAATTTAAAAACTTTTTCCAGGTTCAAAGAGTGGTCACAGAAGTCAGTGCTTTTCTGAAAATAATGAACCTTCACATTATTGATGTGATCCTAAATATACTTTTTTTTTTTTTTTTTTAAATTAACGTCCTCCAACATTGCGTCATATCGGACGGTGAGTGAATGAAACGGGTGAAATGATGCTCAAATGAGGCCGAGGTCCATGGAGCTTTAAGTTACCCAACATTCGTCTTCTCAGGATAAGGGAAAACCTCGGAAAAAACCTTAACCGGATAACTTACCCTAAGCGAGATTCGAACTCGCGACCTCTTGAACGTGAGGCAGACACGCTAACCATCACGCTATCGAGGCGGGCCTAAATATACAAGTATGTACCCCAGTTATCACATGACATAAGGGGACATCAAGACCTGAAATTATGGCAGTGCTACAGACTTTACTTGATTGGAACTAGAAAGGGATATAACGCAAATACAATTGAACTTTGGGCAGTAGATGGAACAGGAATGCATCTGCTTGTGGCTGTAATGAGTTATGAAAGGTTTATGTTTCTTTTACGTTGCATGTGGTTTTGCGACATAGTAGCAAGGGATGATAGGCAAAAAACTGATAATTGGTTGCAATTCGAACTTTTGTTGCTAACGGTACAAACTCATACAACATGAGCAAATTTACCACAACAGATGATGTGCACTACTCACTCTGTTTTAAGCATTATTAGAAGATGGCCATTGGCTCTATTTTTCACACTTTTGAACATTCCAGGCATCAATTCAGAGATGTTATTTTGCTTCATAAAACTGGAGACAGCTTCATGTAGACGTACTTATCTCAAGAAACTAGCAGAAGATCTTACGAAAAAAAGCAGCTTCTATCTAGGGCACAACTCAAATCCTTGCCAGCTGATCTCATAGTATTTCTTCCACAGTTTCATGTTGAACAATCATCTTCTTGAACTTCCAGCAAAAAAATGAAGGACATGCATCTTAAGTGTATGTCAAAGAAATTCATTCACCTTAATTAAATGTGATAGATGCAAAAACTTTGAAAAAAGCATACAAAAAAAGCAAATAGTCTCTGAAAGGGTGATGAAAGGGAACACTTCTCAAAATAATGGGGCAAAATGGTGCCATCAAGTATTAAAGTACCTAACTAAAATTGTTGTATTGTATTTTAACAATGGTGTATGTAAACTGTTTTGTTCAGCACATTATCCAAACTCCCCAAAACAGCCTTGTTATTACTTAAAAATATCCATGTTATAAACTTTACAACATGTGTCTGGTTGCATAACCAAACCAAATGCACCTGCTGGAAGGTTAAAATCAAATGAATCTAATCATTACTCCTACTAGAGCTTCAATACACCTTTCTACGGTCAGCAATTTAATGTTTATTAAATTGGTTGGGCTTCCTCTCCAACTGTTTAAACCAGAAGTTTATGTGAACGCATGATTTATGAAAGGTCAATACCAAAAGCAAGGAGAGACAGTGAAGGTTACACTAAAGATTAAATGATGCCATTGTGGAATCCAATTAGCTGTGGTAAGCTAATTTTAATTCAATATAGTTTAAAGGGAGAGTCTGAAAACATACCCATTGATGTCCTCCTTGTCGGTTTATTTATTATTATCATCGTTGTTGTCACCACCACCACCACCACCACCACCACCACCACCACCACCACCACCACTACCACTGCCACCGGCACCACCACCACTATCAATCATCAATCACCAATCATCATTATCATTGTTGTTATTGTTATTATTATTGTTAATATTTGGATGATTGGAGCTGTAGAAAAAAGTTGAAGGCAGTAGCAAACAGTCAATATTGAAATCTGGCCTATTTACTACCTGGCAAAGTGACCAGGTGTATTGCCCTTAGTTGTCAAGTGTTGTGATTGCTTGTTATCCTAATTACTAGAACAGCGAAATACTAGTAACTTGGCGTACAGTCAGTAATGCAACACGAATGATCTCTCACATCTGCTGATATATGAGATTTACTGTCCTGAAGATATGTTTGTATCTGAACAGAGTGTACATAAACTGTCATGCCATGTGTGTGTGATAAGCTCATATAAACAACTTGGCAGTCCATCATTCTTTCCAATATGCCTCATGGGTTTGTCACCTAGCATATAATCATTACAGACAGTAATGCTATCTGCTCAGCTTACTTAATTTCTTGCATTACATATAGGCCACATAGACTTTAAAGTAAACATTTTTTAAAGTAAAGAGTTATCCTAAACTTGTTTTTAGAAATAGAGCTCTGGAAAAAGGTATTAAAAAGTAATGATACAAAGAATTTTAAACAATCCACAGTATTGTTGTATGGTAGGAGAATTATTGAAGCATAAATTATAGTTCTTTACCTGATCTATTAATTGCTGGCCATACCAGCAGAGGAGTACTAGTTTTGTCAGAGTAGCAAATGACAAGGCAGCATGTTTAAGACAATCATCCCATGTGCTTTCTGCCTGCAAAACATTATTACAGAATATAGTAAAGAATGTTAATAAAGGACAACAAATACCGTATATTGAAAAAATAAATCCTGCCTGAACTTCTGCTGGCATATTACAATCTCATCTGTCAGCATTAACTGAAACCAATAAAGGATGGTGTTCCCTCCAGTTGTCTTGGCACTGCGAGAGATTGATTATTTTAGTAATAGCAAATTTTGAATAGTCAGTGTAACTGAAATATCACATAATGAATTTCCCTCAGTAGTACTTTCATAGTTTATAGGCATCTTGTCTGTGCATTGTAAAACCATATAACATCTAATATTACATTTATTCAAATTAAGAATTATTAATGAGCTAAAAGTACTCACAAGAGTTATGTGAAAGCCTGTGATACACATAACAAATGGAATAATTCCTAGCTGGAACAAATTAGCAATGCTGGTTACTTCATTGGCACGCTTAAAGTACCTATAAAAAACATACAGAATTAGAACAATCAGTTGAGTACTGTTTAAATTTGGTAGGACAATGACCTAAGAACTAATTGAGTTTCGCAAGAAATGTGATTGTCATGTGCTCTTTATCACACAAATGAAAAAGAGAAAAAACAACAAAACATGCAGTTTATTTGTGCACATACAACCCCACACAACAGATCCTGGCTATCATACTTAGGGGTAACATGTTAGCCTCTGGTTCCCTAGTTCCAGGGTTCAAACCCAGCAGAAGGCAATGGATTTTATTTATTTATTTATTTTTTTTTTTTGTGACCAGCCACTCTCAAAGGTGAGGATTCAGGGAATCCTCCTGCCAGCTGTGTGCTGAAACTGTAATAAGACTTAAAGACATACATATTGAGACAGAATAAAGAAACAGATCATTTAAGGAAAAATAGACAAACAGATTGGGTACTGGGAGAAATTTGTTCAAACTTTTCAGCATTTCCTAATGCTGACTTCGGACACACACTGATAAGCAGACATCAGATTTATATGCGAATGCATGTTTTTTCTGTTTCTATATATGATATGGAAACAAAGTTCGGAGTACATTTGAAGTTCACCTCTTTCCGAGTGTAAAGTTTTATGTTGCATATATTTGCATATTTAAGGTATAGTTGCATATTTCATGATTATGGCATGTTCATGCATATATCAAATGCTTTTACACTATTGACTACTATTTTATAAATGAATAATTTAAATACTTTGTAATTTGTATAATGTAACATACCGTTCTCATAGAAGCAAGGCAACCCATATTGAGCCTCTCTGTACAAGTGAGGCAAGCCATATTGAGCCTCTTGTATGTATATGACTTAGCTTCAGATGATACGAGTAGATGTTTGCAGGATTCACCGTTGGGGACTTCCCGCTTTGCTATCAGCACCAGAAGATAGTTTTTGTTCTGCTGTTAATTACTTGTTTGTCATTTGTCCTGTGTGCAAGTTGTAATGCCAAAATTCAGAAGTACAAAAAGTGAACTTTTAAAACAATGGGTTAAGGATTGTCAGTTGGATTATACTACAGACAGAAAAGTAGTTTTTTGTAAAGTGTGTAATAAACAAATTATGTGTGTGAAAAAGCTTCAGCTAAGCCAACATTCAACAATGAATCAACATCTTGCAGCTAAAAAGAAACAACTTCTTTGAAGCAAACGTTATTGACACAACAAAAACCCTCTTCATTTGAGAAATGAATTTTGCAGTGATTTATGCCATGCACTAATCGCAGCAAATATCCCGTGGAACTCACTTAGCAATCCCATGTTCCGGAATTTCTTAGATAAATATTGTAATCATACCATTCCAAATGAATCAACCCTCAGGAAAAACTATCTTAAAAACTGTTACTGAACAGCAATTAAAGAAATCTAAGATGATTTGAAAGATTGTCTTATATGGGATGTGGTGGACGAAACTACTGACTCCTGTGGACGTCATGTGGCGAATTTTCTAGTAGGTAAACTCAGTGAAGATGAGCTGGGAAAGTCATATTTTATCACTTCTAGGGTGTTAGAGAAAACTAATAATTCCACCATTGCTCGCTTTGTCAATGATGCTTTAAGAATATCATGGCCAGAAGCAGGTAATGAATATAATTTCAAGTTTTGCTTTCAGATGCTGCAGCCTTCATGCTGTAGCCTACATGCTGCGAGCGGCTTCAGGTCTCAATGTATTTTATCCCCATTTAATCCACATTGCATGTACTGTGCATGGGCTTCAAAGGGTATCAGAAGCCATATGGGAGCAGTTTCCTGAAGTAAATACCTTAATTTCTACTACGAAGAAAGTATTTGTAAAAGCCCCAGGCATAGTAGCTGCTTATAGAGAACAACTCCCGGAATCAATTCTTACCCGTTGGGGTACGTGGATAAACGCTGCTGCCTTTTATGCTAACAATTTCAGTGCAGTTAAAGAAGTTGTCTGCAGTCTAAATCCAAATGATGTTTTGGCAATTCATCATTCACAGGACATTTTCAGAAATGAAACATTGCAGAGACTTGGCTATTATAAAGACGCATTTCAAACTTGTACCTCAATAATACAAAAACTAGAAATGTGTGGTTTGTCCCTTCATGCATCTATATCAATCTTTGAGGAAGTGAAGAGTGAACTTCAGTGTGCCCCTTTAAAGTATGGGGAAATATTGAGTGCAAGACTGTGCAGTGTATTACAAAGGAATCCCAATTTTAATATTTTATGCTCTGTTAGCAAATATCTTCAAGGTGAAAGTGTGGAACTTCCAGGGGAAATTCCTCCAGAGTTTGTTAGTGCTTACAGATATTGTCCAATCACGTCTGTGGATGTTTAGAAGTTCTTCTGTGCATACAAACTCATATTATCTGATAAACATCATAAATTTGCTCCTGAACATTTGGAAAAAAAGATGATCGTGCACTGCAAATCAAATTATAGCCTCCAGGATGACATAATATAAGGAAGAAGGTTTAATGTGAGTAGAAGTATCAAATTATTCACCATGTGAATATTAGAATTTTTAGAGCATACTTTAGTGCATATAAATCCGATGTCTACTGATAAGTCACCTACTGAAATCTTTGAGCTTTTCTTTGATGATGACCTTATACAGTTATTAATTGATGAATCTAACAGTTATGCAGTGTAGGTGTTTTATTATGTGTGTGAGACAGAGTATTAGAGAGAGAGAGAGTGTGTGCGAACTGCAGGTTCTTCTTCTGTAGGACATTGCTAAAATTGTTCTAACAATTTGAATTTTTATTAAAAATAGGCATTATGAGGCAAGGTTACATTAGAGGAAGGATGGATTCCTACCATTGTTAGAGTTTAAAATGAATGTTCCCTGCCAGTTATACTCATTTCTGATCTGTGAAATTTGCACAGTTCAATCATTATCTTTGCCTGCGTGTGTGCCTTTTCAGAAGTGGTGGATAATTTTGTTGTAGAATAGGAATAGTTGAGATACAGAAGGGGTTTGGCACTGAAGCCAGGCTTATTGTACCTGTGCCCCTAAGGAGGCACCCCAGGATAAACAATGAAGTGAGAGGAGACACTGGGTGGCCAGATCCAGACTACTGTACACATAGGCAGATATCCCTAATGTTTCCCAGTTTAACAACACCTCAAAGTCTTTAGATCTTCTGGGACCTTCTTAGGGGAATGCTAGTAGAAAGGGCAGAAAACCTAAGATGGAAATGGGATGGACTCGTATCACCAGAAATGGACGCACCACATCATAATGCGGGACTTGCAAGAAGGATGAAGAAATGTGGAATGCCAAAGGACCAGATGGGCTGAATACTTTTGAACCAAAGAGGGAAGTCAATGGGGCAAGAGTTGCAAGAAACAGAGAAGTATGGAGACAGAACCAAATAGGAATCAACAAGTACCAAACAGGGCAAAAAGATGATGACAAGTGCAAAAGTTGTGAAAAGTGCAGTGCTGAATTGTCAGATAGAATTACGAAAAGGACAATTCAACAACACAACAAAGCTTCCAAGGATTCACTTATTTACAAGCTCATCCCTGTGTAAACACAAGGCCTTTGCCCTTACAGGACGCTTATAGGTTAAATTTATTATTTATTATTTGCGGTGTTGTAAAGTTAAACAGGCTGTGAAATCATGTTGTAGAGTCAATGATACAAATATTATTTGCACCCACAAACATTATTTGCACAACAAGAAAAGCAATAGAAATAGTCAGCTGTCAGCAGCTATTAAATTAAAAAATTATTTTTTTCGTTGTTTAATGATGATGTTAATTGCCAGGATCACATCAGCATCACCGCTGTGCCAGAATTTTGTCCTGCAAGAGTTCTTTTACATGCCAGCAAACCTACTGACATGGAGCTGTCATTTTTAAGCACACTTAGTGGCCATTAAATTTTGTGACTGCCATTATCATCATCGTCGTCATCATCACCACCGCCACTACCACCGCCACCGTGCCGCCGCCGCAACCGCCACCCCCGCCGCCTCCGCCACCGCAACCCTCACCGCCACCGTCCCCGGCCCCCCCCCCGGCACCGCAACCGCGACTGCCACCGTCGCCGCCGCCGCCGCGACCGCCACCACCGCTGCGGCCACCGCCACCGCACACATCCCCGCCCCAGCCGCCTGCGCCGCCCCCAAGCCGCCGCCACCGCCTCCACCCCAGGCCCCACCACCGCCACCACCACTACCACCACCACCGCCACCACCAGGACCACCACCACCGCCACCACCAGGACCACTACCACCACCACCACCAGTATCGTCAGTATTGTGACTTTCGTGGGTGTAAAGTAAAGAAGACAGGTGTAGTCGAGATAAAGAAACACTTTTATTTCCGTAAACAGTCACTTTGTACACTCGTTGCAACAGCAAGAAAGTCTTTTCCGATTCACCAACAGCACAGCTCCGAATTCGTAACACAAAGAACTACTCCTTCTCACACTTTACCGCTATTTATATCTCCCAGGCACTATTCTGGAATCTTCAGGAAAGTTCAGTTATTATTGCGGTCAAATACAAAGCAGACAATTCCAGAAGTCTCTATCCCTTTCTCTCTTTCGGCAAGCGCCCCAACAATGCAGCCATTCTCTGTCTCTTTCCTTCGGCTCCTTTGCGGTAGTGCCGACAATAATGCGATGGGCGACACTGCTCCCTCCTCAAGGCTGGTCGTTAGGCCAGGTAGGCGACTGGCTGGGTCCCCCCTCCCCAGTGCGGTAATCAGATGCGGTGGGCGCGGTGACAGTATTATTGATATTGCTATTGCTATTATTATGATTGTTGTTGTTGTTATTATTATTTATATCATTATCATTATTATTATTATTATTATTATTATTATTATTATTATTATTATTATTATTATTATTATTATTATTATTATTATTATTATTATTATTGTTGTTGTTGTTGTTGCTATTGTTGCTATTGGTATTATTGTTATTATCATCATCATCGTCATGATGATGGTTATTATTATTATTATTATTATTATTATTATTATTATTATTATTATTATGGTTATTGTTATTGTTGTTATTATTCTTATTGTTGTTGTTATTTTTCTTACTGTTGTTGTTATTATTGTTGTTGCTATTGGTGTTATTGTTATTATTATCGTCATCGACATTATTATTATTATTGTTGTTGTTGTTGTTGCTATTGTTGCTATTGGTATTATTGTTATTATCATCATCATCATCATCGTCATGATGATGGTTATTGTTATTATTATTATTGTTATTGTTATTATTATTGTTGTTGTTATGTTTCTTACTGTTGTTATTATTGTTGCTATTGGTGTTATTGTTATTGTTATCGTCATCGACATTATTATTATTATTATTATTATTATTATTGTTGTTGTTGCTATTGTTGCTATTGGTATTATTGTTATTATCATCATCGTCGTCATGATGATGGTTATTGTTGTTATTATTATTATTATTATTATTATTATTATTATTATTATTATTATTATTATTATTATTATTATTATTATTATTATTATTATTATTATTATTATTATTATTGTTATTGTTATTATTATTATTATTATTATTATTATTATTATTATTATTATTATTATTGTTGTTGTTGTTGTTGTTATTTTTCTTACTGTTGTTATTGTTGCTATTGGTGTTATTGTTATTATTATCGTCATCGACATTATTATTATTATTATTATTATTATTATTATTATTATTATTATTATGATTATGATTATGATTATGATTATGATTATGATTATGATTATTATTATTATTATTATTATTATTATTATTATTATTATTATTATTATTATTATTATTATTATTATTATTATTATTATTATTATTATTATTATTATTATTATTATTATTATTATTATTATTATTATTATTATTATTATTATTATTATTATTATTATTATTATTATTGTAACACATGAAGAAAACACTGCTATTCACACTTTATTGCCCTTTTTGTCAGTTAGCGTTGATACCGAAATTTAGATTTCCGATCGAATGGGCTTTTGAAAAAGACACGTTTTAATTTAATTGCCGGAAGTGAGATTTGCGATAAGTGTTAAGTAATAACATAAATAGATAATAGAGCAGAAAGTGTTGTAAGGTGAGCAAGATATGAGTAAATAATAGTCGTTAAAGTTGTAGGATAAACACATTATTGGTTTGAAATTAGCGAGTCATGACGTCATACTACATAGTTTAAATACACGTTCGAAAGTCAGTTCTACAAACCTTAAAAGTCGCGCGATATATTTAATAAAAATATAAAGTAAACATCGTTTAATCCTAAAAAGGTAATTATATATTCGAAATTCATAAAAGAACATGTTATAATAGAAAGGGACATTTCTAAATTGCGGGAAAAGGAAATAGCATTTTGGATACGAGGCTTTCTTGGATGACGTCATGACATTCAAATGAAGTGAACGGCTTCTTAGCGTGGGTAAGAGAGAAAGCGTCAGGTCACTACTCAACCAGAGACCAGTACGGCAGGTCGTGCTGCGCGGATGTGAGTGCGATTCCTCTACAGATACAAATATTTTCGGCATAACTCCCGAAAATATTTAATACGCAATAAATGATATGCAAAGTTGTTCTTGGGTTGTCCATTACACTTACGCAAACCCGAGATAAAAGTAAGAGATCTCTTGCAGAACTAGCCGGAGCAAAACACTTCAAAGAGTAACACCACGTCACCAACGACTTCAGCTTCAAATGGCGATCCAATAACTAGGACACAACGATTATTAAGCTTCAAATTGGCATCCCAACGTGTGGCTTCGAAAGAATGGACCAACCCCAAGACGACCGAGCCAGCATCGAACCAGCAGACAAGAAGGTGCCCAGCGTGTCAACATCTGTGAAACGTGTAGTGAACAAGTTTAAGTGCAGTTAAAGTGAAATAGTGAAAATATTGAAAATTTTGGTGAGTAGAAAAACACATGTAAATAGCTTAGAAATGGAAGACAGTGATACAGATTTTCTAGGTTTTGATAGTCCGGAAATTGAGAAAAGTGTAAGTAGGATGGAAGAATTTAATCAGAATATAATTGGTAGCAGAATATGCCAAGAAGTAGAAGATCAGAACGTTAGAGAAACACCTAGAGGTAGTTCAGAAATGTTTAGTAGTAATTCAGAAAGGCCAGCATTTATGTCAGAAATAGAGAATATGTTTCAAACGATAATGAAAAAGATGAGTACAGAGTTAAGTAAAAAGATAGATGAAAATAGTAAAGAATTAAGAACAGTGAAAAAGATGAGTACAGAGTTAAGTCAAAAGATGAGTACAGAGTTAAGTCAAAAGATAGATGAAACTAGTATAGAGTTAGGACAGAAATTAGAGAAGGGACAACAGGAATTGGGAATGCAATTGGAGAATCAGAAGAGAGCTTTAGAAACCTTTAGGGAAGAAGTTAGGGAGGAAATTAATAAAGTTAGTAGTGAAGTGAAAGAAAATAGAGAACAGGTAGAACAGGTTAAGGGAGAATTAGAGACAATAAGGCAAGAAGTAAAGAATTCTGAAAAGAAATTAGGTCAACAAGTGAGTGAAAAATTAGATAAAGAAAGGGAAAAAGTAACATATAGATTAGACAAACAAAGGGAAGAAATTAGAGAAGAGTTACAGGGGTGTAAAGTTAGAATAGAAAGATCTGATGTAGAAAATGAAAGGCAGGCTAGAAATTTGGAGGATGTTACAGACCAAATAAAAGGGGTAGTAACAGAAATTACTCAGGTAAAAGAGGCCTTAGAAAATTTGAAATTAAATGAAAATGCATGTAATCACAACAATCTTAGTAATGAAGTTGCAAGAAACGAGGCAATACCAGGTGTATCAGCTGACATTTCGATGCAAAATAGAGGTAACAGTAATTCTCATTCTGATTTCAGAAATATTGCAGGGACAGGTGACAATTCAAATTTACATTGGCCTAACCATGTCTTAAATGAAATGACACCTCCAGTTTTTGAAAATGAAGATTCAGATGATCCTAAAGCCTTTTTAGAAGGGTTACAAGAGTACTTCACGGTGAAACGTATACCAGAGGAGTACAAGATGGTGATAGTAAGAAAATGTCTAAAGGGTAATGCTGCTAATTGGCTAGGCCTTTCTATGGGTAACAATAATGACTACAGGACCTTTAGGAACATCTTTTTAACCAGATATTGGGGAGCTAGTAGGCAGGCTAATATTAGAGTTGAATTAAGCAATGGAAAATTTAATCCTAGATTGGAGGAATCAATGGTCAACTATTTTATGAGAATAGCGAGAAAATCGAAGATGTTGGATCCTCCCTTAGACGAAAAAGATCTAATAAATATAGTTACTCCACATTTTCCGGAAACACTTCAACATTACCTAATCATAGCCCGACCCGATAGCATTGCAGCTATGATCGAATTATTATCAGCCTTAGAAGTCAATAAGCCAAAACACGCATTTGGAAATGAATATGAAGGAAAAGAAACTGTCAATTCTTTCGGGCAAGGGGCACAGTATTATCAGAATAGAAGTGAGATTAGGGAAAGATATAAAGGACCAGTACCAAGGATGGAATCATTCCGGTGGGAAAATCAAGGTAGATATAACCAGGAAGGGCGTCATCAAAATAGAAATGGTAATCAAAGGGGAAGAAATATAAGGGTGAATTATATGAATACAAATAGATTTGATCGAGGTAGACGGGGACGTTATTTTGGACATAGTAGAAATTCAAATGATGGGTATTGGACAAACGGAGATAATGAGTTTAGACCGAGGTCACCAAGACAGCAAGAAAGGTATTCTAATGGACGAAATTCCCCCGAAAATGCGGAAATGGTCGAGGCCATTAACACGGTCAAAAACATGGTAGGAAGTAACCCCGATTTAATGCAGGAAAACAGAAGTAACAATTTGGGAAATAGTACAGGAGCAATACCTAAAAATCAGGGAAACGCCAGACCCGGTCAAACGCGCCTTCAGTGAGAACTGGGTATCCTAGTAATGATTGTGATAAGTACTCGGAAATAAATAGTCCTGGAAGGCAAATGATGATACAAAAGAAAAGAGAATGTAAAAATAGAATCGACGAAAACGAAAAAGTAGGAGATCCACCTAAAATCAAAATTGGAGTAAATGGAAAACAATACAATGCAATTATAGATACGGGATCAAATAGCACAGTATGCTCACAAAATTTTTATGATAATTTACAAAGTAGTGGTTTTAAAGTAATGTCTTTACCAGTTAATGGGATATATTGCTCGCTAGCTGTGGGAAAACGAAAAGAGAGAGTAAAATTTCAAGCAATGATAAATATTGAAATAAATGGGAGAATACTAGGAATTTTATTTCTGATTGTAGGAAGACTTGTGACAGATATTATAATAGGTTGTGATTGTCTTTATACCTGGGAAGCTGTGGTGAATTTTAAAAACATGATTCTAGAAATGAAAGTAGAAGATGAGACCATTATAGTGCCTTTTGTGGAAGATAGTAGTTCAGAAACTATTGTAAGAGAAAAAGAGGAAGAAGAAATCCAAGGGGATACATTCTTTGTAGAATATGTTAAAGTAGGAGCTATGGAATTAACTGAAGTAAATGTCAAAGAGTACAGAGTCGATAATAAAGAAAATGTAGAATGGGATAAAAATGATTTCATAGACAATTTGAGGGTTTCTGATGCAACTAGGTACTATGATAGGGAGAGTAGTGAAGACTTAGAAGAATTGTTGAGAAAAAAAGTAACTCAGGCTGATCAACTAAATGAACAACAGAGGGATAAATTGTTTGAAATATTAATCCGAAATAAAGAAGTGTTCTCTGAGAGGCCTGGTAAATGTAATATTTATACTCATTCGTTTGAGATGATACCCATCAAACCTTTTACACATAAAGCGAGAGCTATCCCTAGTACAATAAGAGAAGAGGTAGATGCAGTTATAAAGTCAATGTTAGAAGATGAGGTTATTGAGATTTCGAATTCAGAGTTTGTGAATCCCCTATGTATTGTAAATAAGGCCAATGGAAAGATTAGGGTGACATTAGACGCGAGAAAACTAAATCAACATTGTAAACCTGATAGATTTAGACCAGAAAGTGTAGAGGTAATATTGAACAAATTGCAGAAGGGCAAAATTTTTTCTACTTTAGATCTTACAGCATCTTTTTGGCAGATCCCACTTAGAGAAGATTTAAGAAAATATACAGCGTTTTTACATTCAGGAATATTATATCAGTTTCGAGTTTGCGCCTTTGGTATGAATACCAGTGGTAGTGCACTATTAAGAGCTTTGTATGAAATTTTTGGAGAAACCATAAAGAAATTTGTAGCTCAGTATGTGGATGATTTTGTGATTTTTTCAGAAAATATAGAGGATCATTTAAATCATATCAATTATGTGCTTAGTCAGTTAAAGAAAGCAAACATGACAATAAAGCCAAGTAAAACTGCATTCTTTGTGAAACAGACAGAATTTTTAGGTTATGTTATTTCAAATGAGGGAATCAGGCCTAATCCCGACAGAATTGAAAGCATAAATAAAATACCAGCTCCTAAAAATATAAAGCAATTGAGAAGATTTCTTGGTATTCTAAATTATCAGTCAAGATTTATCCTGGAATATGCAACCGTAGTAGCCCCATTAAGACAACTTTTGAGAAAAGATGTAAAATGGCAATGGTCATCAGTAGAACAAGAATCTTTCGAAAAGGTAAAAACATTGTTTGCAGCGTCAATTTTATTGGAAAAACCTAGGGAAGATCTCCCCTACATAATTTATACAGATGCTTCAGGACTTGGTTATGGTAGTGTCATATTACAAAAAGATGAGGAAGGAAAAGATCACCTCATTGCTGTAGCTTCAAGGGGGCTTTCAAGGACTGAATCACAGGCTTGCACTACAGAAAAAGAGATAGCAGCTATTTACTTTGCACTTGTAAAATTTAAGCAATATGTATATAACAACCCAGTAATAGTTTACACAGATCATGTTAGTTTGGCATTTATGAACTCTTGCAAACTCACAAGCACACGTATTTCTAGATATATACATGAGATCACATCCCATAACATAGAAATCAAACACATAGCAGGAAGTCAAAATATTTTTAGTGATTTGTTATCAAGGATGAAAACCAATTATACAATACCAGATACAATTAGTGACAACAAACATGATGTAACCATACTATATTTGAAAACCTTAGAAGGGACTCAATTAGCTAAAGAATTTCGAAATTTGGAACAATTACAGACAGAGGACGATGAACTTAAGAAATTGAGAGAAAAGGCACAACCAATCACAGAAAATCTAAAAGATAATATAGGTATTTATGAGGGAAAAATCTATAAATTTCATGGAAGAATTGAACCTAAATGGAAAGTAATGGTACCAAAAGCTTTACAAGAGAAACTTATACTTGCTTATCACAAAACACTAGCTCATACAGGTAGTGAAAAGCTAATCATGGTAATTAGTGACCATTTTTATATAAAACATTTGGCAAAGAAAGTGAGAAAAATATGTTCAAGCTGTGATTTATGTCAAAGGGCCAAACCATTTAATATCAAATTTGATATAGAACCTCAGACAATCATAAGAGAAGGGAAAAATGTACTAGTTACTGCTGATGCACATGGGGAGCTACCAGTAGGACAATTTGGATGTAGATATATGTTTGTTCTTCATGATGTTTTTAGTAAATTTATTAAAATTTATCCTGTTAGGAATATCAGCAGCAAAACATGTGTAGGAAAGATAATAAAAGATTATGTGCCTAAATATGGCAAGATTCAGGCAATCTTAACAGATAATGCTACAGTTCATCGGAGCAAAATCTTTAAAGAAACCCTAGAAAATCATGAGATAAAGTTATATCATTGTTCCTCATACTTTCCATCAGGGAATCCAACAGAACGTGTCCTCCGAGATATAGGAATTTATTTACGTGTACTTACACATCATAATCACAAGGATTGGGTGAAATATTGTCCATTGATAGAAAAGATTATCAATCACACCATTAATGTAACTACTGGGTTTGCACCAATAAAATTAATGTTAGGAATTGAACCAGAACCAATATTGATCGGGGTACCAAAAACACTGAAAATTAATGACATTCAGTTAAGTGAGGAAGAAAGAGCGAAAATTGCTTTTGAACGAATCAAGAAAAAGGCAGAGAAGCGAAAATTAAAGAAAAAGAGTAGAAAACATAAATGGGAACCTAAGATAGGCGATTGGGTACTAGTTAAAGACCATAAGTTATCAAGTGCGTTGCGAGGTAGGAACAGAAGGATGGAATTGTTATATAAAGGTCCTGCAGAAATTATATCAAAATTTGGTTATCATACCTATGAATTAAAAGATGTTAAAAATGAAAAATGTCTGGGAAGATGGCATAAACAACTCCTTCGACCATACAAGAAACCGTGTGGTGCCTTGGAACCTTGATTTAATGTAAAAGAAAAATTGGAAGTGTCATTTGTATATTGGCGCCCAATCAGCTTTGAGATAAAATTTAAATGTTAGCTTACTTGAAAACCATACATTGGTCAGGTACTTACATATTCATGAAAAATGCAGAATGTGAATTGCTATCTACTACCAAGAGCTTAAAAATATATTGTATAGAGCTCACAATAACAGCTTCAGAAAGATTGTTAAAATGTTCATCTCCGCATAGAGAGAAAACAGAATATTTAATTTGTAAACATTTGTTAAAATATTTAGATGTATAGATAGTTATCACAGCAAGACAAAGAAAGAACTTGTCTGAAGAGTGTAATGGATTTATATAAATATATGTACATTTTAGTGCTTAAAGGATATAGTACAGATATGTGTTACAATAACAAAAGTGAAAAATCACAGTGCAAGTGATAGTGAGAGCGAAGTGAGCAAACATGAACTAAAAGAAGGAAGTAAAAAGAAAGACTCTTGAAATTTAACCTTTATATAAAAGCTTCACAGAAGAAACCATAACATATTGTAATTAGTATTTAAGGATTAATGTTAAGTCAAGTGTATAATTGTTTGTCATGTTAAAAAGATTAATGAGAAAATGTGTTAATAACCAATTTCAAAAACAGTGTAATTGAAAATTGTATATAATGGGAGTGTTGCCGATTATTCAAAATACAGGAGTAATTTTTAATTTTTCTTTCGGGCAAGACATTTACATTATTTTATTATGAAATAATAAAATAATATAAATGGGGGCATTTGATACCGAAATTTAGATTTCCGATCGAATGGGCTTTTGAAAAAGACACGTTTTAATTTAATTGCCGGATGTGAGATTTGCGATAAGTGTTAAGTAATAACATAAATAGATAATAGAGCAGAAAGTGTTGTAAGGTGAGCAAGATATGAGTAAATAATAGTCGTTAAAGTTGTAGGATAAACACATTATTGGTTTGAAATTAGCGAGTCATGACGTCATACTACATAGTTTAAATACACGTTCGAAAGTCAGTTCTACAAACCTTAAAAGTCGCGCGATATATTTAATAAAAATATAAAGTAAACATCGTTTAATCCTAAAAAGGTAATTATATATTCGAAATTCATAAAAGAACATGTTATAATAGAAAGGGACATTTCTAAATTGCGGGAAAAGGAAATAGCATTTTGGATACGAGGCTTTCTTGGATGACGTCATGACATTCAAATGAAGTGAACGGCTTCTTAGCGTGGGTAAGAGAGAAAGCGTCAGGTCACTACTCAACCAGAGACCAGTACGGCAGGTCGTGCTGCGCGGATGTGAGTGCGATTCCTCTACAGATACAAATATTTTCGGCATAACTCCCGAAAATATTTAATACGCAATAAATGATATGCAAAGTTGTTCTTGGGTTGTCCATTACACTTACGCAAACCCGAGATAAAAGTAAGAGATCTCTTGCAGAACTAGCCGGAGCAAAACACTTCAAAGGGTAACACCACGTCACCAACGACTTCAGCTTCAAATGGCGATCCAATAACTAGGACACAACGATTATTAAGCTTCAGCGTAGTGCTAACGTTACACTCAGATTACTTTTGTACAAGCTCAGAGCAACAGAACAACTGCCGAATCACAAATAAGAACTGTCAGATTGAACTGCTAGTCGGCACGACTCCTCAACGCTTCGTATACGTCTTTTTTCCTCCTCCCCGATGCTTGGCAGCGACTTATATATGTCCTTAGACAGAGGGAAAGTTCTGGAGGTAGAATATTCAGGAGTGCCTGTGGCGGAACGGTCCAGAAACCGCACTGCCATGTAATAGCTATAGTCTCGTACGCTCCTGTTGTCGGCGGCCTGTGGCGGAACGGTCATGTTATCAACCGCACCGCCATGTAATAGCTATTGTCTCGTACGCTCCCATTGTTGTCGGCAATCAGATGCGGGGGGCACGGTGACATTATTATTATTATTATTATTATTATTATTATTATTATTATTATCATCATCATCATCATCATCATCATCATCATCATCATCATCATCATCATCATCATCATCATCATCATCATCATCATCATCATCATCATCATCATCATCATCATCATCATCATTATTATTACTATTATTACTATTATTACTATTATTACTATTATTACTATTATTACTATTATTACTATTATTACTATTATTACTATTATTACTATTATTACTATTATTACTATTATTACTATTATTACTATTATTACTATTATTACTATTATTACTATTATTACTATTATTACTATTATTACTATTATTACTATTATTACTATTATTACTATTATTACTATTATTACTATTATTACTATTATTACTATTATTACTATTATTACTATTATTACTATTAATATTATTATTATTATTATTATTATTATTATTATTATTATTATTATTATTATTATTATTATTATTATTATTATTATTATTATTATTATTATTATTATTATTATTATTATTATTATTATTATTATTATTATTATTATTATTATTATTATTATTATTATTATTATTATTATTATTATTATTATTATTATTATTATTATTATTATTATTATTATTATACTATATTTCACTGGATGAGAGGTTGTTAGATTAAAATCTTTTTTAGTTGTTATAATGCTATTGTTAGATAGAATGTGATAATTATTTGTAAGTTTTGTTGTACTGATTTCTGCTTTATTTTCAGGTGTGATTTTCTATTTGTTTGGCTGTATATTTCTAAATCTTTTTTCAACGTTTTACATGCTAGTATCTTTCTGTGATAACTGTATAGCAAGTAGCTTCAATATAAGCATAGTAATTAGTTTGATAGCTTTGGTATACTGTGTAGATTACAGTTGCTCTTCAAACACTGAATGTCATTTGCTTGCATCATCATTGTACTTATAAATAGTTTGCTACAATGGTAGGTACTTACTCCAATATGTCTTGATGTTTCTTAATGCAGGATAGTAAGTACTCTTCACTGCGTTTTCTGTCTATGTGGGATGAGATCTCCTTTTCTTCATCATTCCAAATTCGTAATGTAATAGCAATACTTTTATATTCTGAAATGTTATAATAATAACAGTTACAGCTATATAGTAATAACAATTAAATTTCCATTGTTGGTGGATGATGACAAGAAGAATATCTGCCTGTGTTGTGTGAGGATAGCCTGTCTGCCTCACATTCAAGAGGCTCACCAGTTCAGATCTTGGTTAGGGCAAGTTATACAAAATTTTTCTGGAGTTTTCCCTTGTCCCTAAAAGACAAATGTTGAGTAATTTAAGCTCTATGAACCCAGACTGATTTGAGCATCATTTTACCATTTCATTAATTCATTCATTCATTATCCAGTATGACCTATCAGATTAAAGGACATTAAACCTTGAAAAAAGGCAATAATAATGATGATGCTGATGATGATGATGCGGAGGAGGAGGATGGTGATGGTGATGGCAGTGGCGGTGGCGGTGGCGGTGGCGGTGGCGGTGGCGGTGGCGGTGGCGGTGGCGGTGGCAGTGCGGTGATTTTACAAATGAATGCTTCCTAAGATATCAATTGCTGAAAATGAAGTAGGGAACGTGCTTACCTCAATTGTCAAACATTCCCCTTGAAATTAATATTTCCCTTAAAACATTCACATTCAAAAGCATCTCTATGAATTTCATAGGCTATTACCATATCAAAATATATAAGCGTGTAATAGTGTAAATTACCAGATCTGGATGCCAGTGAATATGTTACATTAAACAGAACAGAATGCAGTTGTTGAAGCAACCTTTGCGCCCAGCAAGGTTGTCATGTCGTTTATTTCCAAGCAGACACAACGTTGCCATGTCCCCATTAACTCAATTTGTAGCAGTGTGCCTTCGTCTGATTTTCTGTTCCTGATAAAAAGCTGTAGAGAACTAAACATGTTTGTTAATCTTGTACTACAGAAAATAAACATGTGAAAGACCCCCCCATCAGCTAGCAGTTCTGAATTTCACAGTCAACGACGAAGCGCTCTTAGCTATTCGTCAGCTGGACCTTCACGCTGTATCATATGATATTAAGCTAGCTGTCACTACCTTAGCAGCTAATTTCACTGCAAGGTGGAAAGTTCTTGTGCATCTTTAGAAATGGTTTAAAAATTTGCATTTCCTTTTCTAAGTTTTTGCTTACATTTATTTAGAGGGATAAGGAAAGAGAATATTTCTATAACAAGCACAAGTATTGCAGTGTTTAGTGTGGAGTTTAGTTTATTTTTATTAATGACAGACAAATGAGATTGAAATCACTAATATCAATAATTAATTTATATTTATTACCTACTCATAATATACGCCTATCTTCAAGAACAGTAATGTCTTTAAGACGTTACCTGTCTAGGAGAACCCTTTTAAAAAGCATCACTCTTGAAATATTTATTTTATTTAATATTTCTAGCACTTAAAAGTGCTTTTAATGTAAGAGCCTCTTTTTTCTGTGCAAATCAAGTGATTATCACAGCACAACGTCCTGCAAACAAGGATCCTGCAAACAATAATCGCTTTGATTTCATTTGCAACCGAAAGTGTTTAACTGTTTCATATCTTCAGTTAAGGTTTTTAAATAATCATGCTCTGAAAGATTACACTGGACAACAAATTTTTACTTTTTGTTTGCGTCATGAATGACACCTCACTTTTGTTATGGGTTACACCACGCTAAACATGAATATGACAACAAGAATACTAGATTGGTTCTGGTTTGAGAATAATATTAAGGAAAAAAAACAATAGTAATTTTTTATATGAAAATCTGATGTCTTGTAAAATATATTTGCGTTCACTTACCTTTACTAAATATGCTTTCTATTTGCTTTATTCTTGTACTGGAGTTTAGGACCATCCCTGATGACTGTTCAACAGTAGTCAGCAAGTATTCTTGCACTCCACTTTCCCAGGTAATGCTTACCCATTAATGATATTTGTTGGTGCAAATGTTCGCCAAGTTCATTGCTCCACAACTTATAGCAAAACAATTTAGATGGGAGTATAAAAAGTGTAATTTAAGGGACATGTTGCATCGCATTTTGTGATAAGATAAAAGCAAATTTATATCAAGATTATCATAGTTTTCAGCTCCTTTGCTTCCCAAATATTTTTTGCGTCTTGCTTAGCATCACTTAAAAGGTTTTTAAATATCTCTTCTTGGTGAACTTGATGAATCTGTGGGGCAACAAAAATTTCTTCCTTTAACTGGGCCTCAATAATGCTAGGAAATGTTGTAACTAGGTATTTGAATGCCAGTCCACTTAGTTCCAACTTTTTAGCAAAGTTTTAGATGATACCAAGTTTTATGTGTACAGGAGGAATTAAAATGTGCTGCGATAATCAGTTGCACAGCTGAAAAATAGCCAAGAGCACTTCGTTGTTGACTGTGAAATTCAGAACTGCTAGTTGGCGGGGGTTTGAGCCTCTTCTTTTGCATGTTTATTTTCTGTAATTTAAGATTAACAAATGTGTTTAGTTCTCTACAGCTTTTTATCAGGAACGGAAAATCAGATGAAGGCACACTGCTACAAATTGAGTTAATGGGGACATGGCAACGTTGTGTCTGCTTGGAAATAAACGACATGACAACCTTGCTGGGTGCAAAGGTTGCTTCAACAACTGCATTCTGTTCTGTTTAATGTAACATATTCACTGGCATCCAGATCTGGTAATTTACACTATTACACGCTTATATATTTTAATATGGAAATAGCCTATGAAATTCATAGAGATGCTTTTGAATGTGAATGTTTTAAGGGAAATATTAATTTCAAGGGGAATGTTTGACAATTGAGGTAGGCATGTTCCCTATTTCATTTTCAGCAATTGATATCTTAGGAAGCATTCATTTGTAAAATTCCATCATACTACAGTATTCATAAGAAGGCGGGAAAGGTTACAATGGTACGTGGAATAAAAATAGCTAAAGGAGGAGCTTTATTAGAAATAGATTCCATTAGTTTGTATAATTTTATATCTCGCTCAGGTTATATAAATAATAATTTTCCCATTAAGAAAGAAAAAATAAAAAGGGAAGAAAAGGAATATGTTAAATGGGATTTGAACCCATGTCAGCCCACACTGTTCATTTGAAAGAACACGCCTTAGCCAGCACAGCTATAGCGAATAGTGGAGTTCAATCTGACTGATTAAACTCACGTTCTATAAGTCTAGCACCAAAACTGAATCATTTTAGTTCTAGTCCACAACTTAACAGAAACACCATAAGAACATATGTTCTGCAGGCGCACTGAAGTTGAATCTGCAACGTTTGCCTGTTGATGTAGAAGGATTGCTGAAATATTGCTTTCCAAAACTAGAAGGTGAGGTGAGTTGCGAGGTGACATGACTGCCATGTCCACCTAGCAGCAAGGGAAGCATATGACTAATTTAATTCTCATACCACCTATGCAAGCATGCCTGAGAATTAGGTGACCCTTCGTGCACGTCTCACCGAAGATGGGTATTTACTTTTGTGAAAGATAGTACATAAAGAGAGAGAGATGAATTGTATGTTGAAGAGTATGTAGAGAAGGACATGTGAATGTGTTATATAAATCTGAGTAGAGAAAACTTGCATTTTTATTTCAATCATAGAAAATCATATGAACTGTGTGTTGAAGGGTGTCTAGAGAAGGATATCTGTATGTGTTGCATAAAACAAAAGCAAGTATAGAAAACTGCATGAATATAATATATTGCATAGTAAAATGGAAAGCACAAAAGCCTTCTCCATGAAAAAATACACATACATGCTCAATTTCAAGGTAGCCGGTCAAGTGATTTTGGAGATTAGCAGTTACATACATATAAGATATCCATTTTTGCTTTCTCTACTGGTAAGTAGGGGAAGTATTGTATTCCACCCATAAATTCGATGTCGAGATTTCACCGAAAATATATGTTTTGAGGCCCCCTGAATCCAAAAAAAGCATTTTTAGAAAAAGGTCCGTGTGTGTGTCTGTGTATCTGTCTGTCAGTCTGTGGACAGCATAACTCAAAAACAAAAAGTCGGTTAAAAGCCAAAGTTATATTTAAGTTTAATGTCTTTCAAGGATGCGACAAAGATTTTGAAGAAAATAGCCCCACCCTGAACTGCCCTTTACATGGAAGATTTTTCGAAAATTTGGATTTTCTTTAAAATGGCTCTAACGATTTTGATTAAAATGCCATATGTTTGAGATATTTTTATGACAAATGAAATGTATATTTTGAATTTTCTGGCTATAGCTGCTGTAGTCGCATTTACTCTGGACGACTTTTCCATAGCTGGTAAATCGTTAAAGATAGACCAAATCATGCTGTAAAATATATATATCTTGCTAAAATACACAATTTAAGTCCAAATAAATTTTCTTGTAGGGTAAATCATTTCAGAGATATTCCTTGTTATGTGTGTGAGTTTCGGAAAACTTAAAAACTTTCGTGAAATAGAACATCGTTGTTCATTTTTTATATGTTAAGTGTGCAAAGAGAAAGGAATCTCAAAGCTTTAAAAGATTTGACTATCGCACAAAGCCTACTGTATTCTAACATTCCTCTTGCACCTACAAGGAAATAAGCAATAAGATAAGTTGTACAAATGTTTATCTTAACTAACACGAAGAAGATATAGGAATAAGAGTTTGTGAAAATGGTTAGAACAAGGGTAGAGAAAGTCATGTGAGTGCAACACTTTAGATCTTTATATATACTATAAAAACTAAACCCCGGTGCGACAACCCACGTGGGGCCAAGGCCTACCGCCCAGCTGCTGCGTCCTCACCTCTGCCTATTACAGGCGTCATTGGTGAGGTGCATTACTGGAGGGTGGGACATGGTCAGCGCCCCGAGCCCTCCCGGCCAGTTATGCGGTCTTCTAGACCTGGTTATATATACTATATAGATTATAAATTTTCATATGTAATATGGGCATGCTAATGTATCACATAATTCTACTGATTGTTATTATTAGTACATTATTAAGGTTAAAAATTTATTTATGTATATATGATCATGCTTAGGTATAAGATAAGTCTGTGGATTGTTAACTATCAGTACATTATTAAGGTTAACATGTGATATGTCTTTATTTTTGTGCTAGTTATTCTTTAAAGCTTGGATCACTGTAGATTATCTTCCTCTAATGAAACTCTTCCTTTTGTCAATTACTTTTACAGTAATGACAATTACACACCCTCCACATAGAATCAAAGTACACCATTGCTACATTTCTTCTCTGTATTTTTAATAGCTCAGGGATAAACATGGCACCAGATACTTAACTGACAGATTTACATTGGAAGAGATAAGTAGCATTTGAAATGCCAATCTTAACATAGTGAGGGATAATAAAGGTGCAAAGGATATTCAATAAAATAATTCAAATTTTACTGCAATATTTGTAGCAAACTTCAAACTATTTTTGCTCCTTATTCCTAAAATTATAAGTTTTGGTGCTCCTGTTCTTCTTGATCATGCTGAATAAGGAAAAATGAAAGCTCACCTGTCATGTCCTCAGTAATGTCACTAAAGAGGTGTGAGAGAATGTTGAACTGGACACACACTTGGTGCATGATGGCTGCGAAAAATGTATCTACACAACAGATTGAAAAAACTCCTAGACTCATACTGAGGATTTGCCATCCAAAAACTATCTCGGATGCAGGAGATGCAGTTAAATCAAAAGGAACCCAAGTAGGATAAGTGAACTTCTCCCATTTCTGTGGGCAAAAGTAATAAGCTACTGTTAATTACGAGTTTTAACAGTCACATAAAATGTATTAATATGAAAGAATTAATGTATTCATTCATTTATTTATTCATTCATTCAATCATTCATTCATTCATAGTGCGAACAGTGATACAATCTATGTCATTTAACAAATAACTTTCCATCCAATTCTATAATTACACATATCTGGTATTAAGATTGAAAATATAAAGGTAATAAGTTTCTTACAATCTTTTACTAATACAAAAGAAACATGCCATTTCTTGCTAATATCTGTCTGATCCTCATGAACTGCTGCGTAACAAGTGACTTTGCAATTCCAATACTGTGATTATTCAGCCCTATGGATCACTTTACTCATGAAGAGTCCCTTTGCATGTGTAATTAGGTTTCTAAAATTTCTGTTTATTTTCCTCATCCATTTGCTCTTTACTTTACTTAAATGATCCTCAAGCTTGATAATGTTCTCCCCAGATTTCAAGTTCAGCAATTTCCCTCCCCAATATTTTTACTTTGTCTACTATGTATAGCAAGTAGGGGAAGTATTTAATTCCACTAGGGGAATTTAGTTAATATACGCTATGGAAGCACTGCTTCTCTATGACACCTTTTAAAACTATTCATACTGTCTACAGTTTCATATTATATTTTTCTTTAAACTATAGCTGTGCCTGTTATTATATTTTGGCTGGAAATATCACTTTGCTTTCACCATCGCCACTGCATTTCATGAGCACTTGGTGTTTGAAGCCTCGTTATGGAAGCGAGCTTCCATGGAAGGGAATGAATGAGCGTGCAAGTTTAGTTGATTATATGCGTGTGGTGGTCTAGTATGGGAATAATTTGGTTAACATTTCTTTGAGTGTAAATATATATTTTTCATGAAGAACAGTAGTGTAGCTATTGGTATACAGGCGTTTATCACGTTATTTAGTCTTTATCCAGATTTTTAGTAGAAAAAACTAAGTTAATGTGACATAACTCATAGGTATGCAGCATGCTTCAGAGAAGCTGCCGGAAAAGAGCATCAGCTGAGTAGTGCTCCTCTGCTCTCATTGGCCTTTGGCATTGGGCTTGATGCATGTCTGGTGCTCCGTATCTGAAGCCTGGTGAAGCAGGCTTCATTAAGCATGCCACAGGCTAAAAGGTTTGTATTGATAAAGTCGGTGATTTGGAAACAAGTTACTGCAAAGTGCATTGTGAAATAATTGACTCCATTCTTGAACAGTTTACTTCAAGATTCAGTAATTATGAGAGTCTTAAATTTTTAGAGCTCTAAAATTTTCAAAAACATTACTGTGTTCCATTCCCATAAAGTGCTTTCAATTCGCTTATTGCTAACTATGGATCTTTCTTTGATGCAGCAACTCTGCATTCTCAATTGTCTGTAGTGTTCAGTACAAAGGAAAGCAACAACATTAGTAGTGTCAGTGAGTTATTGAAATTCATAAAAAAAATCAACTGGAGGCGGCCAATTCTTCTGTGGAGAGAAGTTTTTCCACTCTCAAGAGAATAAAAACTTTTCTGAGAAACTCTACAGGTCAAGATAAGTTCTCATTTGGCAGTTTTGTCAATTGCAAAATCTTTGATCATAGAACTGTCTCAACAATCTCAGCTTTACAACGTCATTGAGGATTTTGCCAAACACAACAGGAGAAGCAATTTGCATCAATTTGACAAGCGAATTTATTATTTATTTTCTAAAAATCCACCAGATATGTTTTGTTATTAACAATGATGACAATGATGCTGGTCATGAAAGCTTCACCATTTATATTTCGTTATTGCTTCCCTACATCAAAATTTCCTGACATGCCCCTGATTCCACCCAAAAATTTGATGTTGAGATTTCACTAGAAACATATGTTTTGAGGCCCTCTAAATCCAAGAAAGCATTTTAATAATAACATATGTGTGTGAATCTGTGCATGTCTGTGTGTCTGTCTCTGAACAGTATAACTCAAAAACAAAAAGTCATTTGAAAACCAAATTGGTATTTAAGCTTAATTTCTTTTAAGGATGGGACACAAAGATTATAAAGAAAATTCCTCCACCCTAAACTACCCTTTACATAGAACATTTTCAAATAATTTTGATTTTCTCAAAAAAGACTAACAACTTTGATTAAAATGCCATATCTTTGAGATATTTTTATGGCAAACGAAACATACATTTTGAATTATTATTTATTTATGCCAGCAAACTTACTGTTGGTGTTTTTAAACACACAAGCCGTGTGTGGGCAAAGTTTGAGAGGTAGAACTGGTAGTTGTGGCATTGAATTTTTAAGTTCCAGTTCTACCTCTCATACATTTTGAATTTTCTTGCTATAGTCCAGGTTGTCCTGTTCACTCTTAATGACTTTTGCATAACTGGCAAGATGTAAAAGATAGACCAAATCTTACTATACAAAAAATATAGCTCTGTTAAAACACACAAGTGATATACAGATGCATTTTTTTTTTGTGGAGTGAACCATTTTGGAGATATTCCCTGTTATTTGTGTAAGTTCTGCAAAACTCAAACCTGCTGACCACCTCAAAGGCGCTTGGTTGAGCTACTCCCACCATTGCTGTAAATACACGGTCCGACGACATTGTGGCGGTCAGAACAAAAAATTTACAGACTGTTCGAGAAGCTTTCTACTATCGGTTTGTTCATGAGAAATTCGAGAAAATGTTGTTGTTGTTGTTGTTGTTTTCTAGTGCCTTGCATCTGGCAATGAAGCCATTAGCATTCGTGCTTTCCAATACTTTTGAACTGCAGTTTCTTCTGATCTTAATGCTTCACAGGTCTTCAAGCGGTCTTCGTTCATTTCTGCTGGATCGTTACACACGACACATATTGGTGAAGCTGAGATACCTATTCTGTACAGATGACTTGCTAAGCAGTCGTGATTTGTCAATAGTCGGAAGGCTGCACCCGCTGTTTTCCTTGGTCTCTGGGGGATAATATCTGGGTTGGAAAGTAGTGTAATCCATTTTTTATCTTTGGCATTTGTTTCTATTTCTTGTAGGTATGAATGAGAAAATTTTTTAATGATCAAGCGTTTTATTGAGGAATATGAGAAATTTAATTTAGATTTTTGTTTTATTGTTGTGCCTTTCTTTGCAAGTGAGTCTGCAGCTTCATTCCCCATGACTCCACAGTGTGCTGGAATCCATTGGAGATGAACAGTCTTATTAACTTTTTGGAGTTGTGTTAACATTTTGTAGCATTCTCTAATTTTTGTTGACTTCTTTGTAGTATTTGAACATATTCCCTGAATTGCAGCTTTAGAATCTGAAAGAATTACTGCCTTGTTAAATTTATTTAAGGGAAGATTTAATAATTGTCGGAGAGCAATGTATATAGCCTCTATTTCTCCATCATAATTTGTTGTGTCTCTGCCAACAGAATGATAAAAGGAAAAATGTGAACATGTAACTCCAGCTCCAGTAAGGTTTTCCTTGGAGGATCCATCAGTATATATGTGCAGCCATTCCTCTGTGGGATACCTAGTATTGATTGTTTCCAGAGCTAGAAGTTTTTGTATTTCTTTTGGTGTGTCTGATTTACTTATTTCCTGTATTAATTCCAAACTGAAGGTAGGGTGTAATAATTCCAATGGATTTTCTCTTATAAGTAGATTTTCTCTGGTGTTAGGAATGTTCAATTTGGATTTAATCTGTTACCTTTTCTAGGAAACTACTATGAGTTTTAAGGATTGAAGGGGGGAGGTTCTCTTCTGTCCATTTAGAGTTTGGCAGTCGTAACATTTTCTCGTGTTGGAGCAATGCTTGTTCTATTTTTGTTGCTATTGATGGGGTCCGTGTTAAGGCAAGCATGGCATCAATAGGGGTGGATTTAACTGCTACAGTGATTAGGCGAAGAGCTTGATTTTGTATTTGTTCAAGTTTATTGATGTTAGCATTTGCTGCTGTTATTAAAGCTTCAGAACAGTACAAGAGGTTTGGTTTAACATACATTTTGTATGTTGTGTTAAGGACTCTCCTTGAGCAGCCCCATTTAGCACCAGCTAACATTTTCAGGATTTGCAGTTTCTTTTCAACCTTTTCTGAGATGTTTGTTATATGTTTTTTCCAACTTAGCTTTCTGTCGAAAGTGATGCCTAAGTATTTGGTATCATCAACTGCTTTGAGTGGTTTACCATTATAATTTATGTTAATATTAACTGGTTTGTATTTTAGTGTAAATAATTCATAATTTGTTTTTTCCACATTGATAGTCATGAGGTTTTTGGAGCTCCATTCATGTACTTTGTTTAGGGCTGTTTCTATTCTGTCTTTAATTAATTCATGTTTTTTTTTTGGAGAGCATGAAGTCCAAATGACATCGTCAGCAAATAAAGCAAGTTTGGTTTCTAAAGTTTTTATTATTGATGGAAGGTTATTTATATATATGTTAAAGAGTGTTGTGCTCAGAACAGCACCTTGTGGAAGTCCTCGGTGTGTTTGTTTATATTTGGAAATGTATGTATTATATTTTGTGGCACAAAATCTTTGTGAAATAAACTGAGTTATCCATTTAAGCATGTTACTTTTCACACCTATTGATTGCAACTTCTCAATTAATTTGTTTCTCCAGACTGAGTCATATGCTGATTTAAAATCAATGAATACTGCTAAGGTATCCTCCTTTCTATTGAAAGCTTCCTTGATGTCTTGGCTTAGTAGGAGTACATTTTCACTTGTACTATGATTCTGTCTGAAGCCGGTCTGTGAACTATTAATTAAGTTGTAATATTCTAGGAACCAGTTAAGTCTAGATGCCACCATTCTTTCCATCACTTTTGCAATAACACTGGTCAAAGATATTGGTCTGAAACTATTAATATTGTTTGAAGGTTTGTTTTTCTTTAAAATTGGGATGATAATGGCTTTTTTGCAGTCGGAAGGTACAGTCATTCTCCAACAATGAAGGGACCTTCCAACGAGGGGAAGGTCGGTGGATCTAAATACCACCTATTTAGTCCTCCCGGCTGGGTCCGATGGACCCGTTGACCAACGATAGGTGTGGTCCTCCTTGCAAAATGGGGGTTTAAGTCGGGTGATGTAACTGCCACATTGTGAAACTGGTGCCCGTTAAGAAAACAGTTACATGAAAGCCACATTCGAGAAAATGTGGATTTGTGGAAATACGTGTTAGGTCGTTCTCGGCTATGTATATAAAAGAATGCAGTGTGCAGAGAAATGAGTCATTAAGTGTTGAATGAGACAGCTGTCAGCAATTAGTTTTAAATGTGTGTGTGTGTGTGTGTGTGTGTGTGTGTGTGTGTGTGTGTGTGTGTGTGTGTGCGCGCGCGCGCGCGCGCGTGCGTGCGTGCGTGCGCATTCAGTGCTGAGAGAAATTCAGTGTCGTCAGAGATAAGTTGCAGACATTTAATCGTCATGTCGGAGTTGTTTGTTGTGCGAAGAAGTTTTTAGAGAGTGTGGGTGTATCGTCGGAAGCAGTTTGTGAGACAGAGTAGAACTGAAAGATAATGAAGTCGTGTCAAGGTCAGAAGGGGTAGAACAGCTTGAGTTGTAAGGTCGCGATGAATTGTAGATTGTGTTAACGATAACAAAGAAGACTGTGTTTTGTGATTCAACTTCAAGAGAGATAAATACCTCATTCATGGAGATCAATTTTATTCTCCGCTATTCTGTTTTGTATAACCTCTTAACTGTCAACCATAGTTTTTATTGCTATTTAACCTTGCTGTCTTCTATATTTTCATGCTCACTTGCCCTCTCTCCATTTTTATTTTTATTTCCCATGAGAGATTTATATCCCCAAGTTTCTGCCATAAAATTCATTCTCTCCTTGCTCATCTTGTTTCTGCAGTGCGTTCGTAAATCGGCCGGACCGCTTCGCGGCGGCACTGGGCCGAACTGGGACTGGCGCGCCCTCCACCATAATTATTCGTAAACGACCGGCAAGTCATGGGTATGGGACACTAACTACTGTACTAACTAACATTAGGCTTATCTGCAACATAACAGATGTTGAAATTCATGATTTTCAACGCGAACACATTCCCTATATCTCCGAAAACAATTCTGACTTACTCGCAAAAGTTCATGTTGACTGCCTGTAATTCTCTCGTGATTTTGTCCTTTAATTCTTGTAACGTGTGCAAGTTTAATGCTTACACTTTATTCTTTAACGTTCCAGATAAATACAAATGTGATGTGTTGCACTCACATAACTTTCACTACTCTTGTACTAACCATTCTTACAAACTCTTATTCCTATATCTTCTTCGTGTTAAGATAAACATTTGTACAAATTATCTTATTGCTTATTTCCTTGTTGGTGCAAGGGGAATATTAGAATACAGTAGGCTTTGAGTGATAGTCAAATCTTTTAAAGCTTTGAGACCCCGTTCTCTTTGCACGCTTAACATATAAAAAAGTGAACAACGATGTTTCCTTTCACGAAAGTTTTAAATTTTCCGAAACTCACACACATAAAAGGAATATCTCCGAAATGGTTCACTCTACAAAAAAATTTATTCAGATATAAATTGTGTGTTTTAGGGAGATCTACATTTTTGTACATTAAGATTTTGCCTATCTCTTACGATTTACGAGTTATTCAAAAGTCATCCAGAGTAAACAGGACTATATAGGCTAGAGCCAGAAAATTCAAAATATACAATTCATTTGTCATCAAAATATCTCAAACATATGACATTTTAATCAAAATCGTTAGACCCATTTTCAAGAAAATCAAAATTTTCGAAACATTTTCCATGTAAAGGGTAGTTTAGGGTGGGGCTATTTTCTTCAAAATCTTCGTGTCGCATCCTTGAAAGACATTATACTTAAGTAGCAACTTTGGTTTTTTAGCGACTTTTCGTTTTTGAGTTATGCTGTCCACAGACACACACGGACCTTTTCCTAAAAATGCTTTTTTTGGATTCACGGGGTCTCAAAACATATATTTCCGGTGAAATCATCGAATATTTGGGTGGAATACAATACTTCCCCTACTTACCAGTAGAGAAAGTAAACATATCATGGAGTTAGGTCAGTCGAGAAAATCGACCGTCTGCATAGCGCAGTTGGTAGCGCGCTTGCCTCTGGCGCGGAAGAACCGGGTTCGATCCCTTGTACCAGCATGGGGATTTTTCTCCTCTGGGAGGTCTGGCACGGGGTGCACTCAACCTCATTAGTCCCGGGGGACCAATTGAGGAGCTACTTGATGGAAAAGTAGCGGCCCCAGGTCGTGAAGACCGCATAACTGGCCAGGAGGGATCGATGCGCTGACCACGTACCCCCCTCCAGTGCTGCACCCCACCAATGACGCCTGTAGTGGCCCGAGGTGGGGGACGCAGTGGCTCGACGGTAAGGCTTGGCTCTTCATGGACTGTTGTGCCGGGGCTTAGGGCTTAGGTCAGGAGAGTGAGGTGGCCACAATCGTCTACTAATTATTTTGTCACCATACACACTTCCCAATTCGTGCATAAAGTTCGCAGCTGTGTGTTTTATAGCTGAATCTGCTGAAACCAGCCACACAATTTTTCATTTCTTGTTAGTTGCCTAAAAAGGTTATTTAAAACAGAATTTACACAAGCATGTGAGTCAACTGTTGTGTCGTAAAATAAAGGACCGATAATTGCACGCACGGGGATTTTCGGAGATATAGGGAATGTGTTTACGTTGGAGGTCATGAATTTCAACACCTGTTGTGATGCAGGTAAGTCTAATATATGTTAGTACAGCAGTTAGTGTTTCGTTAGTGCTCGCACGCGCGCACACACACACCATATTTCTCAGTCCATCAATTGTACTGACTTACCTGGTTCTCAGCATTTTCCCATCTCTTCATAAGAGCCGAGAATACCCACAGTGATCCGCAGCACACATACATGATGAGGCAAAATATAGTCACCATCTTGTCAGTCCGATCAGCCATAAGAGGAAGATGGCGATACTTAGCAGGTACGCATCGGATGAACCGAAACCTCATCTCATCCACAAGCTTAAGCACATGATTTCGAGATCGTACGAAACAAAATGAATCTCCAAATGAGGCAGTAAACCCACAGAGAATGCAAAATGCCATCGATGCTGCCTGTGAAAAAGAAAAGAAAATCAAGATGCGTACATTCATATGAACATCTCTCCCAATGTCTTTATGTTCATATAGTTATGCAAGCTATTTTTCTATATATGGTTTAGGTTTAAAGAGAATTAACAGTTGATCAATAAAAACCCCTCCGTTCGTATCAGCTTTTAATATAAGTCCTGCATCTGGGAACCAGATTTTTTTGAATTTGACGGAGTGTTAGGAGATTACTCCATCTCAGTTGTACGTTGACCTGATATTGCATTGGTTAAAATGAATCAAATAATTTTGATTTAAAAATTTAATACATATTGAAATTAATAATCCATCCATCCACCGTCCGTCAGAAGAAACGAAGGCGTTTTATCTTCTCCCCTTCGTGAGATTCAGAAACAGTGTCCTTTTACTTTTGTTCGGACCATTTACTGGGATTGAATAAAAGTAATAATAATAATAATAATAATAATAATAATAATAATAATAATAATAATAATAATAATAATAATAATAATAATAATAATAATAATAATAATAATAATAATAATAATAATAATAATAATAATTTCCCTAGGGCGTCTTCCCCTTATTCAGAGGTTACCCTCATCGTTCGGCCGCTGCGTCCTCCAGCCGCACCCAAGGCCACGGAGGAGTGCAGGTTGGGGGTGGCGGGGATCAGCACGCCGACTCCCCCGACCGTAAGGCGACTACATTGACCTTTTAGGGACGCTACCTTTCTATCAGGATAGCTCCTCAATTGGCCCCTCAGGGACTTAACGAGGCTGAGTGGACCCCGTACCAGACCTCCCAGCGGGGGAAAAATCCCATGCCGGTACCGGGGATCGAACCCGGGTCCTCCGCGCCAGAGGCAGGCGCGCTACCACTGCAGTACGGTCATAATAATAATAATAATAATAATAATAATAATAATAATAATAATAATAATAATAATAATAATAATAATAATAATAATAATAATAATAATAATAATAATAATAATAATAAAAACAATAACAATAATAATAAAAAACTTCGGTGAATAACTATTATATGAGTAAATTCCTTGCATTTTCACCCATTTGTATACCGTTGTAGTGACAGCAGTTTTAAATGCTCTTGATCTTACCTGTTTTCATACTCTTTAACACCCTTTTTCATTTCTTCTTCATTCGCTTTCTCATTTTTCGATTCATTTTCTCTCCGTCCCCCACATTCTATTACACTCTCCATATTACTATAACAAAGGGCTTGAAGTTAGGTCTATTTCTAACAGCCAGAATGTATAAAATAAACTGTATAGGCTCGATAAGAAGCCGCCACTGCTTATTAGCCGCACTCCTAAATTTTGAGGATGGACAATGTACGAAAATAAGCCGCATAATAACTGAGAGGAGAAAAACTACAGAAACTCAGTAGACAGCCAGTCAACCATCGGTTGCATTGTTCATCCGGCCGTTTTCTTGGCAGCGAGCTATTGAGCCCTTATGAAGGTATAGTTAGGCGTAGTGTTTTCTCTTCATGACATAATGGAGTGACTTTCCCTTATTAGCTGATATCTAATATAATAGTTATTCTATTTTTTTTCATTCCCACTGTCTCTTCATGTGATACTGTTTACCTCTTTCATGTCTCCTGCCGTTTTGCCCGGCATGTCAAAAATACTGTGTTTCGCCAGTATTACAAATCTGATGAAAAGACTGTGAAGGAAACTTTCGCAACTGGATGAGGTACCCTTGGAAGTTTTTCCTCGAAATCTGCTGACATTCTGTAGAACTTCGTCGGAGAGCAAGGCATAAACCGACGACACCAACCAATCTCGTACAGAGTTCTAGTGGCATGTTTAAGACTCTTGTGATTTCCAAGGCTTTCAATTGGATTATTTCTCGTGAAATAGGCATCTCATCCTCCCTCTTATCTTGACAGAGTTAGTTTTAAGTTAACCGAGCGAGATGGATCCGCGGTAACGTGTGAGGCTCGCATTCGGAAGGTCATGGGTTCGATTCCCGCGGCCGACCTTCCTGACCAGGTTTTCCCGGGTCACCAGGCAAATGCTGGGAAGGATTATTGGATCCGTCGAATTTTCTGTCCCTCCATTTCATTTCAATCAGAGTCGAAAGTGTTGGCGATGAGCGAGTTTGACGTTGCTGCGTGGAGGCTTTGCGAACTGGAACTGCTGTTCTCGACGGATGCGTCGCGTTGTAATTGTCTGACCGTTGGCTGCTTGACGAACCGCGGTGTCGAGATAAGAATCTCCAGCACACATTAGGGACTCTCACGCTGGCTCGCCCCGTGAGGGGTTGTTAGTCCCCTGTCGGTTGCCTCCCCAGGTGGCGGATAGGGGAATGCCTTCCAGATATGGGTGGTACCGGGGAAATGAAATATCCGAGGTGGACCAAAACTAGCAAACTAAGATGATACGTCTATACTCAGATTGAGCGGTATCATCTTGGAATTGTGTAGATAGATTCATAGGTGCAGTGTAACCAACTTATTTAGGGGAGGATACCCCAAAATAAAATCAGGGGTACTCTGGACTTTGTAGCTGTGGAGAAAGCAACCAGTCTAGGGGACGGAACCCCAAAATCAAATGACGTGGGCCACCAGGTTGGGGGTTGGGAGTGAGGGTTAACAATTCCTCTCCTAGAAACAAATCTGCTGCTACCGAAACAGTAATAAATAATAGCCGGACAGATAAAAAGTTGACATTTGCATTTAAAAAAGGACAAAAATCGGATTCTGGAATGCACATATCCTGTGGGATACAGGAAGAACGACATAAGCTGTCACAGAAATGAGACGCTGTCTCATAGAGGCTGTCTTGTTTCGAGAACTATTGGAGACACAAACATAGGCCACAAAACAATAGCTGATTGGTTCACTTATTGTCGGAGATGTGCATATCCTCAATGGGCAATAAATACATGCTCAAGGCCAAAATACGCTGTGTCGGTCACGTGGTTCACATCGACGGATGCACAATTGGGAAGAGGAAATACCACAGCGGCCGCATCGTGAAAGGAAGTTTGATTCTCGGAAAGATCGACGTAATCACCAATGAAGTACAGATGACATCGCATATGATGTCGGGACTTAGAAAACATATTTGCGGGACGTAAAATAAAGAACCCAAATATTTGCGAACTAGGTATGCGAGAAAATTGTCTTTCTGTATACTTACAGCAATTCTTGTTGGTAAACATGTTCAATGATCTTCAAAAAGTTATGAATAATATGTGGCGCGTGATGGTATGCATTTTGAATATATTAGATAACATTTCAGTGCAGTTTGTTCAGCCGCATGCTGTATTATATAAAGTAATTCAGACAAACTTCGGTACCCTACGGCTTTGGTTAGTGTGTGCTTCCGACGTAGGGACAGTTCTGTGCGTCTCTTTAATGCACTTCAGAGATAAGGAGCTGCCAACGTTTGAGCGAGAAATGTGCAGTAAAAATGCAGGGTCCTGCGGTTTGAAATTTAGCTCGAGGTTAGGCTACGACACCTAGGTTGTTATGTTTATAAGAACAGAATTCAAATAGTCGGTTTTCGCGGATTACACTCGGATTGGCAGCTTCTTGTATGCATACGCAGCAATAACTAAATGCAATCCTTTGAAGACATCCACGATGGTTTTTCTATAAAACAAACTGTGTTAGAAAGGGCAGGGTGGGTGTTTCAGGCTCTCCAAGTGTTCACAGCTTCTTCTAAGCCTCCAATTTAGATATTTTCATTGCAACTGTCTCCGTTTCTTACATTTTGTTTGCGAAAGATACGGAAATTTAGCAAACGATCCTTATCACATAAATAGTAAAGTGTCTGAAATGGACAGATTTTGGCAACTCCAGTAAAAGAGCCAGCCTGGCATATTTGACCCTTACTCAGCCTCTAGCTTCGATCGCGTGTCAATACCATTGCTATTATTGGCACATCTATGGAATCAATTTTCATTAGGTACGAGCGCAATTGACATGCTCACCTGCAAATCATCCCATTCTTGGTACACAGCAATGGTCAGAGAAACCATCACCAGCAGCAGTGCAGACAACACAGCTGTTGTGAAGAAAGGAAAAATGACAGTTACTAAGCCCCTTGAGTTTCTAGGAGGTAACATTCCACAGAAGCTTAGCAATTGTTCATTGAACTGCATGATATTTTCTGACGAGACATCTTCTAAAACAAAAAAGAACAAGGTAAGCCATAGACATATTATCTTTATATTAGAGTTAAATACATGCCTAAGATCAATGAATTACAGGAGCAATATAGAAAATACACAGCTATTAGTTCTTTCTCAAAATAACATAGACGAGATAACCTGTGAGAATAAATGGGTAAAAGGAACATCATTTTTTCACAGATTCATGCTTAACATGCACTCCCCTGCTTTATCGCAGTTATGTATGATACACAATAATTCCGTATCAAGTTTGGACAAATAGTATTGTCATTCTTCACTTTGATAAAAGAAGACATTTGCGTTTAGTCATTGGAATCGTTAACTGAAAGAGGTGATATATTTTATTATATATATATATATATATATATATATATATATATATATATATATATATATATATATATATAATAAAATTGAGTTTGGATATTCCACAAGGTACCCAAGCTGAGCAGAACATTACTTCCACTTACTGGTGTTTTGCTCCTCACTATAACTTTTCTATCTGACCTTACCTTGGTCATCTCTTGTTCTCTTCCGACCCCGATGCTATTAGGGTTCCTGAGGGCTAGGGAGTCTATTTTTCCAACCTCTCCATTTCTCTATAAACTCTTAACCCCTAACATGCTGACCTGTCATTGCATGTAATACGTCCTCTGATTGGTAATCAGAGGATATGGTCGGTGAATTTATTTTGATAATTCTTCTGGTCAGGTCGGTGAGACCCGTAAACCAACGACAGGTGTGGTCCTCCAGACATTCTGGAGGTTGTGAGAGAGGGATGTGACCGCCAAAACATAAAAATATGGTGCTCTCTAAAAAACGGTTACTATTACTGCTATTGCTCTCTTCAATATCAAATTATGAAATATGACTCGAGGGGTAAAATGTTCCGGAGTTAAAATTATCCCCCATTCGGATCTCCGGGCGGGGACTACTTCTCGAGAACCAAAACATTATATTAATAGAAGATCTAACATCAGACTTCTACAATGGAATGCGGGTGGTCTCACACAAACAAAAAGAGTAGAACTGAATAAAATTGTATTTGACTATAAAATTGATATCTTTGTCATACAAGAAGCAAATCTAACAAATGACCAACTTGGAACTACTAACTTTGATGGAGAAATTGAAGCAATTCGAATGGCCCTACAAAATATTTTGTACAGAATTTCACATTTTCAGTAAGCAGTTATTCTCTCAGATTCCAGGGCAGCAATTATAGCAATTACTTCCAAGTTGTCACCAAAAAACCAAACAATTATAGAATGTTGGAAAATCCTTACCCATCTAACAGCACTTCAAAAACACCATGTCTTCCAATGGGTACCAGCTCACTGTGGACTGAGTGGTAATGAGAAAGCTGATTTTCTTGCAAAAAAGGGTACCAGCGGTGTACAAAAATCTATAGTTAAACTACCATTTTATGCAGCTAAAAGATTAGTCAACTCTGAATTAAAAAAAATTACTGCAAAATATTACTATGAAAAATCAAAGAATAAAAGATGGGAACTACCAATCATTCAAACAGTAATTCCTGAGTATCCTCGAAAAACAGCAGTTGCAGCCTTCAAGTTGATTACAGGACATGATTGTCTGGCAAAACATTTAAACAGAATTGGGATATATTCTTCACCACTCTGTCCTCTATGTGATCTGCAAGAGGAAATGGATCGAGACCACCTTCAAACATGCCCGGCCACTTCTAGTGCCCCATCCATCAGTGAAAAATATTGGAGAGCAAGGGGATTAATGACTTCATTGTCAGAAATCCAGCATTAGCTAACAACAACAACAACACCGTTGTTTATCCGTACAAATACACGATACATTGTAATAGTAAAATGAGGCCCATTTGTGTAGATGTTTTAAATCACTTGGTTCCTGATTGATGGCCGTGTTTTCTCATTACCGATTTATTTAAATTAGGTTTCAAAGCCTAACAACTTATATTAAATCCATATCCGTTAATGTAGACCTGGATCTGCTTTTCACGAGATTAAATTTTGAAATGCGCTAACTGGCTGTAACAGATTGTTGAATGGCGTCGTTGAAAGTTTGTGACGGCTTATTTTTATTGAGTCTGTTGGAGAACTGGGATTTCAATCCCTCAACCCTTTGTTGTCGAGTCGTCCTACATGACAATAAAATTAATTATAAAGTTGAAAAATGTGATAGCACGAGTAGCATGATTTTTTCATCCTGAAAATATTAATGTACAGTGTGATGATAATGATTATATTAAAGTAAATAATAAGTAATAATAATTATTTTTTGTTAAAAGGCGTCTAATATTAAAATGAGATACATGGTATAATGATTAATCACAAATAAAACAAAATGGCTTTTTATTATATAAAATACAAAAACAATCTTCTTCCCATTCGTTATGAAACGCGCGTGTAGTCATTCTGTTTACTAGTTTGAACTGCACCATGCAACCTACTGGCATGGAGGGAGGTACACAGCTGAGTATATGAGGTTGCTCCTAGAATACTGTTAATGACACGTCTGAGACATAGGAAAAAGAAAAGAAAATAACCGCAAAAAAAATCTAAGTGGTCATGTCTTAGTGCTTGATCGAAAGTCCTGACATAGAGTACGTAATTCCAAATCAAATTCGAAAGCTTAATGTTAGTTATATCTTCTATTTTGAACTCAAACTGATATTTAAGTCGTGTTTCATCAGCGCATACCTCCAAAAATTACAGTTCTGAGGTAAAATCATTTTCTTTTAAATTTTAGTTTAAAAATAGGAAACCCTGCATGTATGTAAATTAAACTAAATTCCTAATTTGTTTAGTTATTTTATGTAGCTTTTAAATAGCATAATCAGCCACTGTCTTTGTTGTGACCATACACCGCATTTTACAAACGAACTAGATGAAATACCCTGCGTTGCCCGTGGTTTGACAATTTATCCCTACAACTTTTAGACTTAGGTTGCTCTTACCCAATAACCTTGCCTTTCTTTGAAGACATTTAAACATTATTACTTAACACACTTAAAGAGCTAGCTGAAAACTCTTAAGGTACACTATGAAAATCAAAAGTTAAACAGAATAAATAAATAGAAACATAGAGAAAACATTATGCAAAAACACTTTGAACAACAGTGTCATGCATTAGTTTACTTAGCTTCCTAGTGACATCTCAGGGCTACATGCATCGATGTGTAAACATGGAGAAAGAGTTGAGGTGTGGTATTATAAATACTTGATTATTGATGGCAACACAGGATCCTACCATCTCGTTCATACACACACACTAACCTAGGCGCCGTAATTTAACACGGGCTAAATTTCGATAATACGGACCCTGTCATCATTCATATACACGTAATTAAAGTACTTTCATATTATTAGTATCATTTATTTATTAATTACATATATATTCATATGATGTATATGCATAGTTTTAATACAGTTCTTCATAGTACATATATTATGATTAAAATTACTCATTGGAGAATGTAACTCCTTAAACGTCTGTGTCATAAAACAATTTCATTACGGGTGTAAATATGTTCTCCCCACGACCTGAATTACTAAATTTACGAAATAAAATGCAATTATATCAGTGTCAACGGCACTGAACTTATATTTTATTAGAAATTCTTCTCTTCTAATTTATTCTATGTCATTTGAAAGTTGTGAGCGTTGCTCTTGTTTTAAACATCTATATGATATTAATATACTTCTAAAGTTTTTAATTTTTTGAAAATTCTATAATAGTTAAATGGGAGTAGGAAATTAACAAATTACCTTGTGATGCCATGGTGATGTCTTCGAGAATGGGAATGATTCATACGATTTTACATAGAACGACCTTTACTGTTCCGAAGTTGCATTTTAATCCTTACCAATTAATTTTTTCCTTGAACAGGCTGTCTATAATTAGTGTTATATTTCAACCTATTAATCACTCGGTGAAGAGCTAAAAGACTCTCAGACAGATTTTTAAACTACACCAAAGTATAAAGCAGAATATTAATGTCTAAATTACACACTTCAGCACGGAATTAATGACATGGTATATATTGATCTTTGCTCTTACAGCTAGTGAAGATGGCTTCATATTCGTGACTACACACATGACATACGGCAGTAGTTGAACACTTGGTGTTCTTCAGCAAACTAAATTGAAGCAACTTTCAAGAATTCCTTAGTATTTGAAATAAAACTGCAGTGCCCGGCTAGATGACATTATCTATTAAATTTTCAAGTGAAACTTGAAATATCAACTATGAGTTACAATTGGGATATCATTTTCTGTTCGAGCATTGTTTGATATAATTTTTTACATTGTCGTTCTCGAAGCACAAATGTCCCCAAAGATTTGCTTTGGGTAATTATATGGGGTGATCGAGACTGGTTGTTGCGCAAGCTCATATTCTTATTGGAGGTGTAACTATTTCGTTATTAGTAGAATGAACAAAGGAAATCGGCGTAGGGATGTGGCGACCCCATCGCCCGATCTTCGGGTCGCAATCAGCCAACCCAATGTCTGGGGGTATAGCTAGACCACCCTGTCCCAGGGGACATAAACATGGGACCTGGTCCTCCAGGTTGGAGATTTAGCCTAGGGCCTAGGGCCAACAACCCTACCTTGTAAAAATAATGACGTTAAAGGCAAAAATGGTGGACGAACTGGAGAGGAAAACGGTCAATGATTTGTGGAATTTAAGAACCACAAATAAGAAAGTTGGTCCCATTCAACGAATGGGTGAAGAGAGGATTCCAAAGCAGGCTTGCCAAGCTACAGTGGAGGGAAGGAGATCGAGTGGAAGACCCAGACGTTCCTGGGAAGTTTGGATTGAAGGGATTTCGAAGGGAAAAGGACCGGATATGAATGGAGCAAAAAGCTTGCAAGAGACCGTGCGAAATGGAAGCTCTTTTAAAAACCTCGACACTGGAAGACACAAGAGGATCGACTAAGTAAGCACAAGGAAATATTTGTTGTATGTGGTTAAGATATATGCATGGTAAGTTTGTATCTTCAAGAGATGCAGACAAACTGCGTCATTAGAGTTTACTAGCCAGGAAACTAAAACTGGCATTGCAAAGATTCTGTAACTGGTAAACCATAAGATATAATTATATTATAAAAGCTCGCTTGCACAAAAAGGTGTAGGTCTTAATATAGGCGTTTCCAAAACTTATAAGTTCGTGTGACTTAGTTTGAAAACAAAAGGTTTGTTAATTATAAACATTCCAGTTCTTTTACTTATCTTTATTCGAACAAAGTCTTGACTTACAGATTAACAGTGGAGTCACTTTACAGCTCTTCGCTCCGCAAAGATGCTCACTTATATGAAGAACAGGTCCTAAAAATAGGCAGGTCGTAATACCGTGTCCAGAGGTCCAATATTTTCTTATCCTAAGTTCTGAAGAGAAATTAAAACTCCTATCTCCATTCCAGTGGCTAGCTAGCAAACTTCTCACCTCAGAAGTCCAGTGTTCGATATTCGTCTTGTGCGGATGAATATTTCTTTAGGTCAGTTATTCCTAGCCTTCAGAGAATATGTTAAGCCAAAGAAATGCATTCTAAGGAATAATGTATAAAATGCCGTTAATACCTATTGTTGAGAACGTATTTGTTTTTCAGTTAAAACAAGATATTCGTCTTT